>PVJH01005854.1:0-107519 GCA_004026705.1 Nesogale talazaci
TAATCCTAGTTTTCTCCTCCTTTTAAGTTAGCCAATTCTCTGGCTTTAGATAAAGGTCCAGCTCTAACCTTTTTATCTAGCTATCCTAAACCCCTTTCACCTAATTTCCTAAAGGTCTCACTCTGTCTTTTGTCTCTGAAAAACCGAAGAACTACCAAAGCAATTTGTTAATGTAAAATATAAACTTGATAATATTACATCAGTTACAGCAGTCGTCACATTCACAGCCTATTTCACTACAAAATTGAGATTGGAAACTGACAATAGTTTCAGGGCATAGTTAAAACTTCATGTCACCTGAAACATGGTAGGCAAAATTCCACATTATAATGAGCAGCACCTCATTTGCCTATACAGTTCATATATTTTTGCTGCCAAGATAAAATAGTACAGCAATAATATTGACCTGCCTTCTCATAATCCCTGAAAAGTGGCTTTGTAAAAATTTTTGAACAATAAAATTATGTGACCATCAGTTCTGTATTGATTGCAGGTTTGAGAAAGAAATTTACCTCAGATCACACAGAGCTGCTCTACCAACATCATTTAATGCAGCTTTATATATTATATATCATTTTTGAAGTATTTTCTCTAAATAGTACTTGCAAATAATTATTGTTATCATTACAAAAACATTTAAAACAAGCATAAAATATTTCTTACTGTGATTCTGCAATTTTGTAATTTAAAGGTACATAAATTCATGTTCCACCCTTTTTATAATTACAGCTTTAGCCATTTAATATTGAGTAATGATTTTTAAGGACACTGAAGGTTCCTAGTTAACACAAAATCTGAAGCAGAAGAAAATTAAGCAAGTACATGAAAATCAAAATATAACCTTTTGTCTATCCACCTAAATGCAGAGCTCATCTTAAGAAATTATTTGACTTATCGAACAAGAAGGACCAAAGGTCACAATGCTTGAGGGCATAACATCAAGAACATCAGACATGAAGAAAGAAAATACATCATTAACATGGCAGGAGGGAAACGATGACCAAGAAAAATTTCAAAAGAAACTAAAACACTTGGTCTTGAACTTAGAGCAACTAACGAAAAATAAACAGACAAAGGGAACTGTAAAGAGTAGCTTTAGACAAAGCAAAATACTACAATAAAATGTACAGAATCCGCAGTTAGAGAACCAAAAAGGAGAACAATTTTAGCATTGAGGTCAAATTGAAAATAATCAAGTCTCGAGCTGCACATTTGAAGTACACTGAGAGAAAAAAATTTTGATTGCCTAAGGAACCATCAATAAAAGATGTAAAGAAAACACAGAGTCACCACAACAACATGAATTAACTGATATTTAATCATTTCAAAGGTAGCATGTAATTAAGAACTATTGGACTTTAGGAAGTCCAAACTTCAAAGAAGGCACTAATCAAAGCCAAGGTTCTAGGAATTGACCACACTCAGGGAAATGTTTCCACAAATTGATACAGCACTGGAAGCGATCCACAGCCAGATGACCCAACCTTCCTTGCTGAAAGTGAATAGAACCTGAACTGATGAAAATTAAAATTAAAAACTACAACATTTGGTATTACAACTCAACATAAATATAGCAAAAAATTGTCACAACTGTACAACAGACACGTGAAAAATCATACTGATGTCATGGAGCCATTCTCTATGTTTTGAACTTCAAAATTCTCTAAATTTTGAACTACAATGTCTTTCCCAGGGATTGGCCTTACCTAACCTAACCAAGTTGCCTATTGGTCAACTTGGCAAATGTCCTCATCCTCATATTTAAAGGGAACTCTGGATTTACTTCTTTTCACACAAACTTATGTCTCACAGTCTACTTTATGGTCAATATTCTTCCACAAGAGCATAATTCAGGTGCATCAATTCTTCTTGGTTTTCCATATTCATTGTCTGATATTAGCATACATATGAAATATTGAAAATAGCATGCCTTGTGTCAGGCACACTTTAATTCTTAGTTTTAATGTTTTAAAGAGGTCTTTTGCAGTGCAATTGGACAGTGCAATAAATTAGTAATTTGATTAAAAGCTGCTGTTTCCATATAGACTGATTATGGATCATAGCCATATGAAAGCCTTTATATTTTTGACCTTTTCTACATTTATCATTGTGTTGCCTATTGGTTAACTTGGGAGGATTTTTACTTTTTTTGTTGTAGAGAAAGTAATAGTTTTTAATCTTTGCCAATATATTCTCATTTCTTCAAGTTCTGTTTATTTGCAGCAAGCAAGATTGTGCAATCTGCATTTCACAGGTTGTTAGTGAAAATAATGCATTGTGTGAAAAAAATAAAAAGATATATGCAAGCAATTTATGTTAGGTAATGATGCTAAGAAAAGGGCAATTGGAAAGAGGAAAAGAGGAAAGAAATCAAATCAAGGATTGTTGTTCAAGTTGATCCATTGACAATACCTAAAACTTGGTCCTACTGGGTGTTCTATGAAGACCTGTGAAATATATGTCTCAATTTCTACTCAAATGACAAAAAATGAAATAGTCATTCACTTGTCTATGTCCCATGCTCGTCAATGATTCTTCATTCAGTTTAAGTTGCCACACTTCCAGTACCGCATGTACTTGAATTGCTGAACAAGTTTTTCACAATCTCTAACATGGTGAAGTGGAGAAGCCTTGTCATGACAGACACTCCATGCAGTCAAGGTGATGTTCTGTCGAAATACACTTGTTTTCAAATGGCTGGATAAGAAAAGCAGGATAAAAGAATATAGGGTTGGAAACATAGAGTCTGACACAGTCAGATTTTTTATTCTAAATTCACTATGATCTTGGGAAACCTGTGCATAGACCAAAAGATAGCCAAGGAACAGAACAAGGAGATTCTGTGGGTTTTTTAAATCAAGGCACATGTATGTCAGAATAATATACTTTCACTATACTTGTTCAATCTAATTGCTGACCATTTAGATTGACGAGATTGACATGTTGACTCCAACCACGGGCTCGAACATAACAAAAATAGTGAAGACGGTGCATCCGGTCTCTGATGTAGTTTAACAACAGCAGCCATCATTATAGGCTGGCTGAAGGAAATGACACAATAAAGGGATCTTCTTAGGGAAAAATAAATTAGGAAAATGTAAAAATGTACTAGTGAAAAAAGGCCAGGAAATTGTGCCAGGCATTTTTTCCCCCCTCACAATGAACCTGCTCAAGTTTGAAGGGTAGAAATCTATTCTGCTAGAAGTTCTTTGGGAAGTCTTTATCCCTTCAATCCTACAGGTTTGTTCTTATTCCTTCAGTCTTTTTAGTTGCCCCCAAATTCAAAGAATAATTAACAGGAGCACAATTTCAGTTTCCTCAAGATACTCAAACTGCCCTTTCTAATTGGTATAAGTTAAAGAGTGTAAAATTATTTGGGAAATGATTAGAGATGAAAACAACTTCAAAAGGACATAGACCCATATGATTGATATATCAAGAAATAATAGCTGCACATATTTCATCTATTATTTTATAGCAACCTTTTTGATGAATCATAATGTTTGACATTTTTATAAAGACTATCTCTTAATTAGATAGGATGTGCACTGCACTATATCATGCAAACAATATCAGCTTTAGAATGTCGTTTAATGTGTTCCTTATTAATTACTGATCTTAAGCCATTTATATAGTATAATAGAGCTATCAGATGTGATATATTATCAAATATTGTACCAGTAAAAGAAAGACAGTGATGTGCCTTATAAATTCTCATCATAGAAAAAGATTTTAGAATATAATACAGTTAAACTCTTCCCTAAGACACAATATTCCCTTGAAAAAATTCATGTTAATTTAATAAAAGAAGTCATAAAAACTTAGTCTTAGATACTTAAATTTACTGGAGTTTTCTTATCTGCTGAAATTATTCCTTATCCTCTTAGTTATTATACCTGTACAAACAGTATGTGTGTTAGATTTTAAAAAGGGCAATTTTTTCTCACTGAGTGACAATGTGATCAGAAGTTGTAAATTAAAACATAAATACGTTTTTAAAAATTTTTTAATGTAAAATAATTTATTAAAAATGTCCTTAAGCAATTTATTTTTGAATGTGATTTCTTTCAGTGGATTGTTGCATATGTCATTTTTGTTCACAAATTTTATACATGTGACTTCTGCATTAAAAAATCTAACATACTTTTCATAGTAAAGATAATTCTCTTTATTTTTAGCTCCACTTAATTGAAAATATTTCCTAAAGTATAGCTACTGAAAGTATTAATACTAAGGTTCATTGTTTCTTATATAATCCATACTTGGTAAGACTAAGCCACAAGGAACCTGGTGACACAGGGATCAAAAGCACTAAGCTGCTAGCCGAAGGTCAGGGAGTTGAACTCCATAGTCACTATGAGGCAGAAATATGTCAGTCTCCTATTAGAAAGTTCTACAGTCATGGAAACCCAATGGAGTAGTTCTCCTCTGTCCTTCAAGGTTGCTAGGAGTGAGAATGGAGTCAATGGCAGCAGGTTGTGTTTGTTTTTGGTAGGGATAAGCCATGCACTTAAAAATTTGGAAGCTCTATGCTTTTGTGAGGCTCATTAATCTTGATCAAGTACACCTTGAAAAAATTCCATCCTAATGAATAGACCTATTCAACTGCAGTAATAAATCATCAATTCACAAGGAAACTGGAGGAGGGGATTCTCCCCTTTTACAGGTTTATCAAACAGGCTTGCATATCATAAACACATATACGTGGTATTTAGAATTAGTGTTTTTACTGTATAAGAAAGGATTGGGGGAAAGCAATACTTTTATATTCTGAATCAAAGACTAATCCAAGATGTCAATTATTTTAAAGTCATAGACTCATAAGCTTTTTAAAGAACAAACATAGTCTTTAAGGAGGGTTCTTTGAAGTCTTTATACAATTGTCCAAATGGCAGAGAACCAAAATTTTAAACCTATTTTTAAAAGCTAATGAACAATTCTGTCTTAGAAGAGCAATATTATTTAAAATAACTAAATGTTATTTTTCAGTAATAGAAAATAAACTACCACACTGAAATTTCAAAGTTTTATATGCATACTGATTCTATTTTTCTTGACCTCCCTTGTTTAAAAACAAACAAACAAACAAACATTTCCTTGGCATTGATAATGATATCGTATCATTCTATAGTTAAATCACATCAAGTGGTACTGTTGAACTGCTGCCACAATCAATTTCAAAGCATTCTTTACCTACCTTTTATAGTCCCACATGTTTCAAAATGTTACAATGTAATTTCAAGCAGCTTGTCTACATTGTGAACATACGAATGAGCATGTACATGATAGTGTTGGGAAATCCCGATACAATTTGTGAAACACAACATACAGCAAATTATACTATATTTCCCCTCTCTAGGTCATGAAGATGACAACATGCATTTTATATTGTAGGAATATTATTGCTACCATCTGTGTCAAATAATTCAATTGTCAAACAATACCAAGAGCTATGAAAGTAATCTCAGGAAGGATATCAGATTCCAAATAGCATGAGGGATGCCATATTGAGAAAGAAGACCAATGAAGATCAAAACCCACATCAATGTAAAACAGAATCCTTTACAGAACATAAAGACTTTGCCATTCAACGTTCCATCCAATAATTAAAATAAACAAAGCAACCATTTATCATATTACAGTGTCTGGAATTCTTACTGGAAAAGAGTCTGACATTCTTCAAAGACCCTTCCTTTATGCACTCCCTCTAATAATCTAAAGCCAGATGGACGATGATTAGCCAGGTTTTGGTGGAAGGACATTCTTATTCCCATCAGTCTGCTCACAGGTAACTGTACTGTGATGGGGAAGACAAAGAGATCCATGACTCTGTGCTGTCCGCGCCCCTCTCTCTTGCTCTCTGGTGATCAGCGCACGCTGGAGTGCGCTGCTACTTTAGCTTGCTCTGTACCTCAACCTGTTAGCTACACTACTTGTGGGTCAAGCCCATCCATGGACCCTGCTGTTGGAGCTTGGGACTCCTTGAAGACCCGCTTCACCACATTGTTGGTGCAAACATTGCTTGACCTTGACTCTGGTGGATTGCAATGCTTGAGTACAGTATCCAGACCTGCTTCTGCCAAGCTCCCACATTACTGACTGTTGGTGATCCACCCTGCTACTTGCTGCCTGCAGATAGAATGTGTTTGCTTGGCCCAGAAGGAAGCTGCTGCCTGCTTCCTTGGTCTCGGACCTGGCAGCCCGCGTGAGTTGAAGAACTTCCAATATATTAAGTGTTCCACGGAAGTGAGTTGAACTGGACCTTCTGTACTCTTGTATGGGACTAATTATTATATTCCTTCTCATTGTGCAAACCTATCTTATATATAAAACCCTAAGTGTCCTGGTTTTATTTCTCTAGCAAACCCTGCCTACCACATATGCTACGTAGTTATGTTTAAGTTAAGGGAACATAGAGGTATTTATCTCCAGTGTTTATAATTCAGTAAGAAGTATAATATATTCTTCTTACAACTTTTTATTTTCAATACACACATATTTTGAACATGCGTACATTTTCTTTCATGATCTACTTGAATGTTCTTTCTTATCAGCTAAATGACATACTGAAGCAAAAAAAAAAAAAAAAAAAGAAGGGCAACAGGAAGAAACCAAAATCAGGGCCAACTAAAAGAGGTAGATCACACATTAATGCTAATCCCTAGTGCCAATAGTTTATTTTGTTTCGTTTTCTCATTTTGAGTTGTACCCCATCTGCAAATGAATGTTCTGAAATCTTTACTCTGTTCATGTCATTAAGATAAACTGAACAGGAACTTGTCCCCTGTCGTATTTTGAGTGTTTTACACCCTGAAAGGCTCATTTTTAGGCATTTTTTTTTCTGAATTCCTGCGTTCACCTTTTATTCTTTTGTGAAGTCTTTTAATGTACATAAATGTCTTATTTCATCTGCTGCAGTGTTATTCATTAAGTTTGGTCGTGTGTTTATGGCTTGTTTGAGGACCCTTATGTTTGTTACTCTTTTTTTCATAAAAAATTCTTATAGTCCTGGGGTTTTTATTTAGATCTGTAATGTATCTTGAGTTTATTTTATGTATGGTTATATTTCATTCTTCATCAAAAAGAGGCACAATTTTGGCAGAAAGTGTATGGAAAAGACTCTCCCCCATCTAATGTTTCAGACATTGACCAATTCTACGGGCAGCATACCTGTGTTTTCCTTCATTTTCTTTTGATGCTTCCTACATCATTAAATATGTTCTTCCCAGAATCCTCCAAAATTTCAATATCAGGCTTGAATTTTTTCTGCCATTATTTCTACTGGAGCTATACTGAGCATAATTTTCCTTTTTGGATTTCTAGCTCCAGTTTTTGGCACACTTCATTGTAATAACTATTTCTGCCATCTCAACTGCCCTATAAAACTTCTGTTCAGCTATTTGTTTAATTCATGTTAGCTACTTTATGTTCATGGGAAAATTTCAGAGTCACTTGTGACAGCCATTTGGGCGTTTTCTTGCTTTTCTTCATTTGAATGATCTCTTGCTTTCTTCATATAGTATATTCTTGATGCCATCACACAACCTCTTTGGTCTTCTATCCTTGTGGTCAGTAAATAAAATCATTTTTAAATGATCTCAAAATTTCATTATATAATCACATTGAAAATTTTCTCTTGTGAACTTCTTTAAATTCGATTCACATTTATCTGAAACTTGAATATGCTCTATTGATAAACCATTTCACAGTTAGCCCCTGTTTGTGTTCTGACAGATTTGTAGCTTATCCTTCCTTTTATTCTCCAGGTGTAGTGTATTTTTTTTTATGCCTTACATCTGAAAAGGTCCACATCTATAGTCACTGTTTGTGCTGTTGCAACATGGAATTTCCAAATGAAAAAATTGCTGGTATTGTACAATTCTGTCATGTGATCTCCCACAAAATTTTGATGACTAAAAATTAATCCCTCTTTGTTTCCAACTTTCAGAGTCCAATATTCAATAACTATCACTGTACACTGAGTACATATGTGATCAATTAGAAACTGAAGGATTTGGTTAAAAAATTCAACTTCTTTATCTAAGACCTTAGTGATTGGTGCAGAAATTTGAATAAAAGTTGCATTACTTGGACTTTCTTGAGATTTTTTTTTGGTTGGGTTTTTGGTTTTTTTTTGGTTTTTTGGTTTTTGATTGTGTTTTTTTTTTTTTTTTTTGGCATCACTGCTCTCCGGTGGTGGGAGCAGGAAACCCAACCCCACTGCTAGAATTGAACCTCCGTCCCAGTGGGTCGCAGTCCCGCGCACAACCACTACATGACTGGAGCTCAGCCCTGGACTTTCTTTTAGGTTTATGAGTATGATTCCATCATTGAAAGTTTTGTACATCAGGATATTTCTTAAGATCTTGTGATGATAAATATGATGCTATTTCTCTTCAATTCATCTTTCCTAGCACAGAAAACTATATAATCATTCAATTTAAAATGCCCAATACCAGTTCAGTTCAGCTATGACTAAAATATTAATCTCAACATGTTCCATTTATTTTGACAACTTCTAGTTTTCCTAGAATTATACATTGTCATACTTTATATGCTGTATTATCAATGGACATTTACAGCTGTTTTCTTCTCATTTTAAGCCAAATAACTCTCTGTAAGTACATAACTTAAAACTTAATGGAACCAAATGTGCACAAAAATATCACAGTGCATTTGACTTATTAGAATTTGCATATACTTGAAGCATTGATTTATATGTTTTATAGAGAGCATTACTACTATGGCATACATTTACAAAGATCAGTAAAGAAATCTATATCCTGCCAAGCATGAGAAAATTATTTCCAGTACATTTTAGATGTATAATAACGGCATATCTCTACTACATTCATCTCATTATGAGTAGAGAAGACAAAGACTGGCAGCTTCATGTGACCACAAAGATAAAATAACTGAATCAAATTTTAATAATGAAAAAAGTTCATTCCTTAAATGAGCAAGTCATATTATTTAATCCATCACTCAAATTTGTTCATTATATGAGATAAAAAAAACCCTAGTGGACTAGAAAAAATGATTTCCTGTGATGTGAATATCACCATAAACTGTATGAGTCTTTAAATCCTCTACATTACTTATCTTTTTTATTTTCCATAGGACATCCCATTATGAGTGAAAAATTGGGAAGTATATATCTACATTATAGTGAGAAAACTTTAGGATTCAAAAGTGAGGCAGTTCAAATTATTTATAGAATTACATATGGCATTCAAAAATAAATACACATAATTTTTATGACTGGCCCATTTAATTATATATTGGTAAGCATTCTAAATAAGAAAGAACCCACAGTTAAGTGTTTCATATTTATTCATATTTCTAAGTAGAGTGCATTTAAAAGATTTGAAGACATAATATAATAATCTTAGTGAAATTTGGTTTTTTATCTCAGGAAGAGAAAACAAGCACAACTAATTTTAAGGTGGATGTGCTATCTTATTACAGACATAGAATGGGTAAATCATATAGACATATATTTACTATGAGATCAAAGTTGGAAGTCGCAGTCAATCCAATCTTCCAATCATTCTTTTCTCTTTTTGCAACAAGCAAATTTATCTCTGAAGCATATCTCCTCAGTAAGGGTGCATACCTTACTCTTAAAATAGATCTGAATTCTATTCTTCTACAATGTGAAAATAACCCCCAAACCAAATAAACATCCCCACAATGCTACACCATATTTTTTATTTGGGTATGGGCACAGACAGCAGGCATTGCACTGCATCTAGCAATTAAAGTAGAAATCCTAAAGAAAACAAGCAATCGCCACATATCTTTATTTAGTTGAACAAGACAGGCTACATAAGCAAAATAATGAGACACATAAGGGCTAGCATGAATCTTGGAAAGAAATCTTCAGGAGATTCAGATAATTGCTAGTTTAAAACAAATGCCCATATGCAGATGCTAATCGAACGATTCAACCACTGGCTATGGACATGTTATTTGCCTCTTAGCACTCTAGAGGATGTGTCTGCAGTGGCAGCTCTTGCAGCAGGATCCCCAACACCTTACTGAGCATGCGAAAAGACAGGTTTGGGAGAATACAGCTGTATTCAGAAAGGGGAAAAATTTCAGATTAAAATTCCTGAATGTTTTATTTTTTTATTCAGAACAGAAAAGTCACTAGTTTTTCATTTCCTCTACACACACACACACACACACACACACACACTTTATACTAATGCAATCATTACTGAACCATGATGATTGTGGTTTCTAAAAGCCAGATGCTGTCTTTCCTCATGACTAATTCAGATGATTAAAATAAATTCCTGCAACAAGTTAGAATAGTGAAGTAGAAATATTAATAAGAAGAAAAGGCTCTTATGCATGTTTCTCTATGTTGCAAAGACAAAGGATGAAAGAGTAGGCACAGGCCAGACAATAAAGCTTTTCCACATACATATATAAGGAAATAAAACAAATTCTACATTTTCCAACTGTGTATCAAGACAGCTATCTGAAGGCAAATCATGGGAATAGGCATTATTGAGGTTGACAAAAAAATCAAGACTCCTTTTCTTGTGTGGGCTATATGAAAGTCTTTCATTCACATTTTATTTCAAAATACAGGTAAAACTATAGGGACAGCAGTGGGATTAATGTTTCCTGGTGGATATAGCGAAAGAAGTTGGGAAGAAAGGGGAAGCTAATAACAATGAGTACAAGAATGAAGAAAATGTTTTGAAATTGGTAGAACTACTGAAATGTAGGGTATGTGGATTATGTACCAATAATAAAACTACTGGAGGTCAGGGGAGAGAAGGAAACATAGTATGCGATGACAGCATTTTCATGTTCTGCCTTACTCCATTTGCACTTGCCCTACAAAATCCTGGCTTGTTCGATTCGTTCATATTTATGGAGAAAGGCATCAGGATCCCTTTCCTGTTCTACCCCAAACTTCTACCCAACCAGGTCCTCTATTTTCATGTGCTCAGCTCAAAAGTTTACCTGTGCGCTAAAGTCTTTCTTCAACTCCTGTTCTATAATCTTCAAACAGCCTACGTAGCAGGTGTTTTGTTTACTCCAATATTAGTATTCAATTTTCTCTTGATCCTATTCTAGGGCTGCAACTTCTGAAAAGGTAGAAAGGGATTCGTGCCTTTTCCATCCTCAGTGATTAGCATAGAATGCAGCAGAAAGCAGGTTCTGAATGTATTACAAATTATTAAATAATTTCTAAGTTTGTCCTGGTTGGTTTCTGTTCTATTTTACCTTAATTTGGAAAAATAGGTATGCCATGTAGTGAGCATGATAATGCATCTTGGTATGGGGTACCTTACAGCCTGCTATTTCTGCTCTGATGAAAGCTGATTTATAAATGATTGGGTTCAATGGTCTAGTGTACAGCTGGCAGAAGCTCTGAAATTCCTCCACGAGGACTACTCTTGGAATAAAATGTTTTCTAATTGTAGACATAGAGTCAAACTTTGCTCTCGCTCTGAAGTTTGCCATTGAATGACAGGGAATGTGTAGTTTTAATTTTTCCTATGTGATTTCATAATCTACATCTATCTTCTAAATGATTCTTATATCTTCCTAATATATATCAAAAATGCACATTTGTCTTCACATTCTTTAGAAAGCAAACTAGTTTAAATACACTTCAATCCAAGGCCATGTAAATACAGTTCTACTGAAAACATAAACTGGAGCCAATAGGTAATGAGCACAGGAAGACGTTTAATTACAGTTACAATCAGCTATTTGTTAAAATTAACTTTTGGATAGATAAAGTTGAAATTATGTCGGTATTTTAACTTTAAAATATTTCCAGAAATCTTATGTCTTAATTCTATCACATTTTATTATATCTGGGTAAAGTGAACCTCAGTCTTCAAATTGCATTTAATCTTGAGGTTTTCATTGTAAGTTGTAATAGCATTTTGGGTTGTAAACCATAGCAGTTCAATCCTTCAGAGACTCCACGAGTCAAAAATGAGGCTTCTGCTCTGGTAATTATTTATACCCTTGAAAACCCACGGGGTAAATGGAGTCTATCCTGCAAGTCACTCTGAGTCAAAATTGAGTTGAGACTATCGGAATATTGAGCTTTAGTAAAAGGTCTGTCACAGACATCCAGAGAATCTCTGGTGCCTATGCTTTCTCAGGGAGAAGCAAGAGTGTAAGGAAATCCCCTTGAGAGATGAGCTAGAAGAGAGGCTCAAAACCACGTAGAGTGTGGATTAGTTACTTAATACACTGTGCTACTTTCCTTATCTATAAAATGGTGATGATGATAAAATATGATGTACTATATAGGATTGCTGTTAGAACTAAAGAAGAATGTATAGATTTAAAATGCTTCTTCCAGTATTTACTAATAGCATGTGCCAAGTCATTGATATAATACTTGGTAATCAACAATATATGTCTAGTCCACTTAGTACTATTTGACAGAGAGCAGTTTCCCTAAAACTGTGAGTAGGTATTGATTGATTTTTGTGTTTGAAAATAATTTAAGCAAATTGTATTTGTTGATAGTTCTATGACTGATGACCTTACAGAATACAGTCAGTCAGATGCAGGGCAGGCTTTCCCTTTAAGCAATGGCCCATGAGTTTTAAAGTTGAAAGAAAAACTATCATGGACAGATGTGTATATATCCGAATTAAATATTTCCTGGTGAATTTTGTAATTCTAAGTTTTAGCTAGTGAATCTAACAAACACATGTAGTGCATGTTTTTATAGCATGAGCCATAGGTAAAGATCAGTGCAATGATACATGTTCACATTCCCAAAAATTTTTGGTCAGAAAATGCCCAGCTCATATGAGGAAATGGGTAATGAAATTAGAAACATCCTGACACTATGTCCAAATGCCATGAGAATTTAGATGAGAAAGGAGGAATCTGGATTCACCACTGTAAGGATGCTGGTTGGTGGTGCAGGACTTGGATTGTGAGGCTTTATAAAATCAAGGAAGTTTAAGTAAGAGGAGACAAGGAGGCCCCTAGGCAGTGTGGGCATCTTAGGCAATTGTTCCACAAACACAGATAGAGTCACCAGGAATGCGTAATGAAGTGAAAAGGAGCACGAGGAAACTGATGGTATGAATGCATCTGCCAGGTCTTGTGACTGAGGTTCAATTCTGGGTTCCTCCATGTTTCTCTTCAAAATGGAAACACGTTTCGTTTTATTTAAAAGGGGAAGATATGCTTTGATAGATGACACTCTTTAAAGAGATGTCAATGCTTCATGGAATAACCCTGAATACCATCCAGTTCTCTTGATATCTTATGCCCTGGCTTCTTTTCTTTCTTCGTGTTAAATTACTATGAGCATTTGCATGAAAATGAGATCTTTGTTTCTCAAAGTTCATCTGCTCCAGTAGCCATTTACTCCTCACTTCATTGTCACTCATCCCCTCAGCCAAGAGAGAGTAAAGTCTCAAAGCACAGAATAGTGGCAGGAGCAGACATGCTCCCAAGGAGCAGAGGCTCTGTTGTCATGTAAATTTGCACAAAAATAAAAGGGGAGAGAAATACAGAGACTACGTTTTAGAAGAAACTAAATAAAATCGTTTCCATGGGGGCAGTAGTGGCTCTTTAATATTTATCAGTGTCACTGAACTCTTTTGCAACAGTAATTCATCATCATAAAGTCCATTTTCTATATAGTTATTGGGTACTACATCATAAGGGAAGGGATACCCCACAAAAAAAGAAAAAGAAAAAGTGAATACTAAGAGTTGTTCTGTTTCAAAATACTAGATTCACATTAAAGGAAAAGATGAACAAAGCAAAAGAGAATGTATCCAAATTGACACACCAGTTTTTTTCACAAAGACATCGGCAGTTGAGTTGTGGAGCACAACAGTAACTGACAATCTCTAAAACGGGAATTTTCTATCACTCTGGCCCTATATAGCATGGATTTAGGAGAAATAATGTACATATGGACAAAGTGAATGAAGTCAAATTCCTTAAACCAAAACTCTCTTTGCCCAATCTGATTTTCATCATCTCAAAAAAAAAAATGCAGCAAGGAAATTTGTGCAACACTGTGAGAAAACATTTTCTTATCTCTTTCTGCTTTCAAAGAGTTTGTGTGTTTTAGTTGAGAGAAAAGAATCTCAAAAGTTTCTGTCAGCAGCTACTGCTTTGACTGACAGATTCCTTAGCAAAAGCTAAAGGAATGAGTAACCCTGGAAGCCGGTCATGCATGCATGAAGCAAGGTTTTTAAGTAAGCCCTGGGTAAATTTCACCCGATGAACTCTCTCCAGTGGTAAACAACTTCACCATTGTGTCACCAAAGAGCCACTGAGGGAACCTTGAAACTATTGAAAGAACAAAGAAAGCTGGAAGGACATGAGGGGCAACTTGAAAGTTAAAGAGGACATCTATCCTGTGCTTCAGAATCCAGCTCGACTTCTTTCAAAAAAGCCTAAGCAAGATGTAAAACAAGGGCTATTATTTCACCTTCAGGATTAGTAAGAGATCGACTAGAAAAAAATAAAGCATTGAGAATTTTTATTTTGCTGTTATTTGGGTTTGTGCCCATAGCTTTATTCAGTCTGCCATGGGAGAGGTGACTTAAAATCAGTGTGCTCCAACCAACTGGCTCTTAGAGTGACTTTCAGATCAAATGACTTAAATCAGTCCCTTGAAAAACTCTCCGCTACGACAAATTTACCCTGAGATATCCCACAATTAGAGAAAAATTTAAAATGATGTCAGATTCATTTTTAATTCAATATATGTGTGTGTGTGTGTGTGTGTAATCTTGTTTTGTAATTTGTTGTGGTTAGGTGCCAGAGACTTGGTCGAAGGAGACCCATGTACAACAGAGGGAAGCAACAGATGGTAGTGCGCCATCCCAAAATCTGTTCATATGTTTGAGCTCAATGTTGTAGCCACTGTGCGAATCCACCATGTCAAAAACCTTCCTCCTTTTCACTGCCTCTCCACTTTACCAAACACCATGTCCTTCACCAGGAGTTGTCTCTCCACAGAATATGCGCAAGGCGAGGCATCTTCTAAGACAGGTCCATGGCATTTGGCAATCACGGTATTTCTAATATTCTCCACAGCAACATGGTTAAAAAGCAGATATTTTTGTCATTTTCCTCATTCCTTGTTCAACGTTCTCATGCATATGAGGCGACTGAATCTAGTGCACCTTCGTTCTCAAAGCAACTGCTTTACTTTTCAACACTTTAGAAAAGGACGTGTGCTGCAGATTTACCTAAGGCAATACATTAATTGCTCGACGTGCTGACTGCTAATTCCATGAGATTCCATTGTGGATCCAAGCAAGATGAAATCCTTGACATGTCCAATCAGTTATCTTTTCATCATTCTATTACCTCTTGGACCAGTTGTGGGAATCTGGGCTTTCTTTCCATTGACTTGCACCCTCTACTTTAGGTGAAATCCTTAATCTTCCGTAGCACCTGCTTCCAATCCTCTTTCAGCAAGCAAGATTGTGTTATCTACACTTCCCAGGTTGTCAGTCAGCCCTCTTTAAATCCTAATCCCCCATCCTTCCTCAGATAACCCAACTTCTTTTAATTATTCATTCAAAATAAAGAAGAATAAATGTGGTGGGAGGATGCAACCCTGATGCACACCTTTTCCAATTTTGAACCACAGAGTGTGTTCTTGTTCTGTTTGCACTTGATTCATGTGTATGGCCATAATGATGTGCTTTGGAATTCCTATTCTTCCTATTCTATTCCTATTCTTCCTATTAACGACAATGTATCATGATCCACACAGTCTAACAATCAATGCCTTTGCATAATCAAACACAAGTAAATATTTTTCTGGTATTCTTCGCTTTCAGCCATGATTCCAAAGTCAGCAATGAAATCCCTTGTTCCATGTCCTCTTATGAATTGGGCCAGAAGCTCCCCCAAAATGTAGTGCTACAATCATTGTTGGATGATCTTCACCAAAATTTTACCCAGATGTGACATCAATGTTATTGTTCTATCACTTGGATATTCTGTTAGGTTTCCTCTCTTTAGGATTTCATTGTTTCCAGTCAGTTGGCTGAGTAGCAATCTTCCAAAATCCTGATACAAAATAATAAGTATACCAGTGTTTCATCAGCTTGTTGAAACAATATAACTGGCATTACATAAATTCCTGGAGCCTTGCTTTTGTTAACGTTTTAGGGCAAGGCAACTTGAGCATCTTCTTTTAGTTCCATTTGTTCTTGTTCATATGTTAACTCGTGAAACTGGACCGTTGACCAGTTATTCTTGGTACAGTGATTCATGAATTCTTTACATATTTTTGGTGTCTCCTCCACAGTGCAATATGTTGCCCATAGGCTCTCAATTTTGCAACTCAAGGCTATATTTCTTTCTTGAGTTTTTTTGGGTTTTTTTAGTTTAAGATATGCTGACAGTGTTCTTTCATTGTGGCTTTCTAACCCTGAGTCTTTGTACATTGCATTATAATATTTTACCTTGTCTTCTCGAGCTGGCTTTTGAAACTCTCTATTTACCATGTTGACTTTATTATTTCTTTCATTTAAATTATTTATATACTTTGAAAGTTGGACATTGAATAAAGATGAGCAAAGAAGAATCGATGCATTTGATTTATGATGCTGAAAAAGAATGTTGGAAGTATTGATATGTCTTGGAAGAAGTTCAGCCCAAATGCCCCTTAGAGGCAAGGAGAATGAGACTTTGTTTTATAATTCTGGGCATGTTTTCAGAAGAGACCGGTCCCTGGAGAAATACATCATGTTTTGTAAAATAGAGGGAGCTGTGAGGAAGAGGAAGGCATTACAGGATACAGATTGACATGGTAGCTGCAATAATGGGCTCAAGAAAGGGACATTTTTGAGGATGGCATGGGGAAGGGAAATGTTTCATTTTGTTATGTATAGGGCTCCTTGGGTCAGAATCAATACAATGTGAGAGTCCCAAGGTGAGAGTCTCTTCCAAGAGCTACTCTTGTATAGTTCATCATATACCAATTAATCACATTTATTACTGTACCAACCAGCATATCTGTTATTGAGATATTCTCAAAATTCAAGGAGGATAGATGAAAGAGCCAAGGAGCTCTCATGGACTTGTTTTCATATTCTTGAACTTCAGCCTGAACTTACATATGAGCAACTGATGGTCTGTTTCATAGTAAATCCCTGGCCTTGTTTTAGCTGTTGATATCAAGCCTCTCCATCTTCTCTTCCAGGAGAAATAGTCAATATAATTTATGTGTATCCTATCTGGAGAAATCAGATGTTTGGAAAAAAGGTATTTTCTATGAGAGGCTTATTAGTCTTATAAAATTCTATCGAGTTATCTCCAGTTTTGCTTCTAGCACCAAGACAATATTTTCTACCTACTTTTTGTATATTTTGGGTTGAAAATGCCAATCATTATCCATGAATCTTGATTTCATGATTCATCAATTTCAGACTAAAAATGCTGGGAAAGTTCTTCAATGCCTGCTTCACTGAGTTAGTAGCTGGGGCAAACATTTGAATAATAATTGTATTCATTGCATTTCCTTGAAGGCAGATAGATATAATCCTATCACAGACAGCATTGTACTTCAAGACAGACCTTGAAATGCTTTTTGACAATGAACAGAACCTTTTCCTCTGGACTGTGTCAATATCAGGATAGTAAACCATGTGATTTGCTAATTCATCCTGCTCCATACCAATCTATTTCAGTTCACTATTGCCTATATTATTGCTCTTTATGAGTTCCATTTCAATTTTATTGTCTTCCAATTGTCCATGATTCATTCTTCATATATCCCAAATTCCAATTACTAATTGATATGTGCAGCTATTTCTTTTCATGTTAAACCATGCCTTCTCAGCACACAAAGGTCCCCAAGGTTTTCCTCCAGTAGTCTTTATTCCATGCAAGTCATCATGATTCAATCTACTTTGAGAAGGCAGTTCTTCTTCAATTAAGTTTCTGACTTGAAGGCTTATCTTCTGGCACTATCTTTGAAGATATTCTGTTTCTGGTCATTAGGCTTTCAGTAAATGACAGTATTTTGACACTATTCTTAAGGTTTCCAGAGAGCAATTCTTCTGAAATGAACATCTATTCCTTTTTAGTAGTCCGCTCTTACTTTGGGAGCTCTGCTGAGACCTGCTCCCTTTGAGTCATTTGCTTAGATATGAAGGATCAGTGACACAGCTCACAGCATCACCACAACCCACACACAACTACAGGAAGACAAATGGACAGACAATGAGTATGGTTTTGCATAGGATGGTCCATTAGCAGCTTATTATTGGAGCTGTTATATTCTGCCAAGCTTGCTTTAAATTACCAAAACCTTATCCATAATTTATCACTGGACTTCAAAAGCAAAAGATCAATAATGGAATTTTATCATGCTCATGTTTTGTTTCTTTCTTTTATTCTCATTTTCAAGAAGTGTTGCCTCAAACTGCCAATTTATCCACACAAAAATTCCTGGGAGTCACTTAGGACTCCTTTCTAAAGCCAATCGTTTGTAAATTTCATTTTATCTATTGCTGGCAAAGGTTTTCGAAAGGAAAGTTGGGTTATGTAAGAAAAAAACAAAAATGTCTTGGAATAAACAGTGTTCTTCTTTGAGCCAAGAATGATGAAACTTCATCTCGCAAGCTTTGGACATGTTGTCAAGAGAGACCAGTCCCTGGAGAAAGACATCATGCTCGCTAAAGTAAATGGGCAGCATAAAAGAGGAAGGCCTTCAAAGAAATGGCTTGACTAGCACAGAGGTTGCAAAAATGGCCTCAAGCATAGGTACAACTGTGAGAGGGGCACTGGACCAGACAGGGTTTCACCCTGTTGGGCATAAGGTCACTGTTGATCAGAACCTAGACCATAGAGACCTAAAACAAAACTGCTTCTCTCAGTATAAAACCTCATAGTTCCTCCATCATATTGAGAAGGCACACTAATTTATCTATACTTTCCCTGTGTGGTCTAATGTTATAGGTTCTCTACACAGCAACCATTATACTATTTCAAAATTGCTCAGGTTCTCTTGCTTACTTATGAAAAGGTCTACAAACTTTGTGATCTTGTCCTCCTCTCTTATGCCAACCTCACCAGCTGTATTGAACTAAGATTTGTTCCATAAAGTGTCCCTGTTATCTCTTTATTCTAAGCCTTAATATTCGATATCCCAACCCTTGCTTGGCACAACCTGTGGTTTCACGTCTCAGGTGAAGCACAGCTATGAGTCCTTTCATGATACTAAGTCAATATTTCCTCATTTATTATCTCATAATACCTTTGTGTTTAGCATTGTAGATTGCCAAAAATAGAAACTCACCCAGACTACAGACACCTGAGTATTAGTTGTAATGTCAGTTGTATAAATAAGAAAGAGGTCATTGGAAAATGTCTATTTACCCACTTCAAAGACCTCAGGGAGATGGAGCATGGCTCAGAGAAAAAAGCAGCATTCAACCTTCTCAGAAGCCCTTTTCCACACCACCACATCTTCCAAATCTGGGTTCTGTTTTTGCCATCTAACTTTCTTTGTGTGTGAAAGTGTTCCAACTTAATTAATGTTCGAGTGCCTATCTCTATGTTCTAATATTGATTAATATGGCTGCACAGAACCCCCAGTCAAAATGCATGAGTAAAAGGTTTATTAATGAAATTAACAAGATCTAATTACAATGATGAATGCATAGATAAATTGTAACTCCAGTGAGAAATGCTCAGGTAAGGTGCTTTCCAGAATATGCTACACAATTTCATTTCTGATAATTAATTCACAAACAGTTTACCACTCTAATGTGAACCTCCACCTGACAGCACTCTGTTCACCCTCCACAGGTCAGTACACCAAGCTCCCTGAAATAAGTTTCCAGGGTCATCCCATTTCAGTAAGTTTCAGCCTGAGGCTGAAGTTCCACTTCCATGGGTCAAGGATTCCAATTTCCCAAGTGCCTAGAGACAACTAACCTGCAGCCCCCAAACACTCAACTTGCTTTCTGGGTTGAGAAGTTCATCACTTGCTCCATGCTCTAGTTACTGGTTCTGCTGCTGCTCCCCTGATGATGCTCTTGTCATCTGGATCCAGGAAGCTCATTGTATAGGGCTCTCAGGGCCAGAACACACACTCTACTCCTGGTTCTTGATGGTAATGGGATCCTCCCTTTTGCTCTCAGAGGGCTTATTTTATACACAGCATGACAGCACCCAGTTGCTTACAAGTGGATCCTAGCAGCTTCTTCCCCTACATTCTTACCAGGTCCATGCAGGGAAAGACCATTTGGGGAGGAGAGCCACATTAAATAATGCACTGCCCTTGCATGAAGTAAAACTATTTAGAAGAGAAGACCATATCAGTACAATTAGGTACCTTCATCTCTATTGAAGAGATCTTTCCTATCAATCCAAGCCCTAACTGCTGTCTAGCATATGTGTGTGAGGTGCTTGTGCCTGAGTAGTCTGTTAGCAGTCAATTGACAGTGGCCATTCCAAGGAAGATGCACAATATGTCATGCACCGGGGAGGGAAAGTTTAAAGGATTTGTAGGAGAGGTGACATTCTGAGACCTGACATTGTCAATAGAGCTTGATTATATCATATAAGGAACTCATCACGTTGTATTACATTTTTTGCCTAACGGTATGGTTCACATTCTAAAAGGTGGTGTGCTCAGTATGATAGCTTGCATGAGAGGGCACAGTTTTTATGAACTATACCATTGCTACAGTTTGCACGTGCCATTATGGTTATACTTATATATTTTATTTATTATAGTTCATGTTTATAAAATTTATCAAGAAATTGTATTTATAAATATTTATATCAACATTTCTTGTTATAGTTCTGTTTACTGACCTAACATTGGACACCATTCATAGAGCTTGATATCACATACAGTTTAATAAAGTGCCACTTGGTTTTGCAATGATCACCATGGTCAGTTTCAGATCAGCTTACTATATTTCATAGCATTATCAATGACAGATTTCAAAAAGACTGACATTATTCTTACTTTGTCTTAACCTAGGAGCTCCACTGAAACATATTCAGTATCAGAGCAATACAAAAGCTTCGCTGACAGGGGGTGATGATTGTACTTAGGGTTTCTTGTTCCAGAATTGAGTCTCCTTTATGGAAATGAGAGATTTACTACTGACCCACTAACATAGTAGTTCTCATAATGCACCTACTAACATAGAAGGTACTAAATAAATATTTGTTGAATAGATAAATCATTTCTTAAAAGGCACACTCATGTATACATTTGGAATCAAAATTACATTTTGTTAATAAGATTAATCTAAATATAGTGTTTGCAAGTACTACTTACCTGAAGCACGTTATTTATATTGCAATTTCCCTACCGAAGAAATTGAGCATACGACAAGTCTCATAGACTTATTTTAAGTGGAAACGACTTCAAACTATAGCCACAAATAGGATGCCCATACTGTACAGGGAGGCTTATAAAATCATACTGTATCTTGCCTGGAAGGGATCTGAGAATCATATCCTTGGCTCTTTATGTATAAAGACATAGACATTATTAACAATGAAAGTGACCAAACACATTTCTGCAAACGTAAAGGAGACCTTAGGTTCTCTTCAACTGTGTGTCAAATATTATTCCAGATTTTTCTTTCTCTTAGATCTTTTCCTCAGTAGAGAAGCTTGCTATGAGGAGAGGTTGGTTCTTGGCAGGAGTCCATGTGTCATAGTGATTACATGTCAGGTTGCCATCTGAAAGGTCAGCAGTTTGAAAACACAGTGTGCTCGACGGAAGAACGAGAGATCTTTCTACTTCTGCTAAGAGTTACTATTTAGGAATTCACAGGGAGGTAGTTCTACCTTGTGCTAGAGAAAATAACTTCTCAGTGTATGCTTATCCAAAGTTACACAGCTTCCTAAGAGCATAGCCTGCTCCCAGACCATCTACCTTACCCAACATTATCACTCATCGCAATCCCTAGTCCCAAACTGCATTAACCCAATATTTGAGCCTAACAGTTCCTCCTGGTTGGTTATTTTTCCACTAGAGGAAGGAGTGGACACAGTCTACATAAGTAATCTATCAAACAGTATTAAAAAATAAATTTGCATGTAATATGGTAGAGGCAGCAGCAATATCAGAGGACGGACATAGAAGAAAATACAGCTTAAAGAAAGTCTTTAATTCAGTGATTTGGTTATTTGGTAAATTTACTTGTGTTTGTGTGTGTGTGTGTGTATTGGCATCTGACATGTTTCTGAACTAACTCACACATTTCAAGCAAGACATTTTATGTTCACACAAACTATATATGATGTAATGTACAATGTTTGTTCTTTCCCAATCTAGTTCATGTTCACTTATTTATAATTTTAAAAATACCAGATATCCAATTAATTTCAGCCATTGTTTTCCACTCTTTAAGTTACAAATTAACAAGTTTCTACTAAACATACACTTAGCATATCTGTGGTAATTGAGAACAGAATTTGGAGGCTTACTGATAGCAAGCACATGAGGAGGAAGATGAAATGCGAATTAACTGAGGGATTAAAGCAAGAATCTGTGGTGCATGAAGTGTTTGTTATTTAAACTCAGAGCTGATGATGAACTCAGCATCAAAAGAAATTTTAAATTAATTACCATTGATTATGTGTATGCAGAATTCAGACCGTGGCTACAAGAAAATAAATGAGAAGTTGAAAATGGTGCAAATATTGAGCTATCCTGGTTTAAAATATATTTCATTTTACACTAATCTTATAGTTATTACTTTCCCAAATTGACAACTTTAAACTTGCTTTTTTATCATGTGAGGATAGCAATGTGTTGAGTATATACAAATATGAATGAAAAGAAAACAATAAAATAAAGAAAATAAAAGTACGAACCCAAATCTTCTTCTGTTTGTCCCCATTTGTGAAAAGTTGAGAATACTAGCTTGTGCAATTCTTTGTGTTTCCCCTGGAAAGTGGAGAAGAGGAAAGAGGAATCAGTGATCCACCATTAAAGCACTTTTACCTTTGCTAAAGGAAAAGAATGAGGTAGAACTAATAAAAAACACCTTTTTGTTGTTGTTTGTTTGTTCTTGTCCTTGTACAGCTGTCATTTCCAAATACCAACTTTGAGTTATTGTTCTCCAATCTCCTGATTTACCACCAGAGAGTGCAGAGTAAATCAGTCACATCAGGGAGCACCCTCAATGAGGGAACCCCCATACTCCTTTGCATACTGGAGAAAGATTTTCTTGAAACTATCCATGGACTACATTTAAGTGTACAGCCATACTCAGAATGGCTACTTACCCAACTCTTTGTCCAAAGGAATAATCCCAAAGAAATAAACCCATTTCTAAAATGAAATTTTAGATGAAATTCTAGATGAAGTTCTGTTAGATCTCAATTGCAAATAAATGAGTTCAATATAAGTATGACCCAACTGTTGCATGGTACATAACTATACTAAATATGTTTACCTGAAATTCATCTGGGAAGACTGTGTTTCTATTTGCTCTATAGGCCTTAGTAAGTTGCACACTTCCTCTTCTTTTGAATAGGAGGCCTCAAATTTGAACGGAAAGGTCAGTAGTTTGAAATCTTGTAGCAATCCAATGGGACAAAAACCTGTCTATTTGTTCCCAGGAAGGTAACTGTCAAGAAAATCTTATGAAGCAGTTCTACTCTGTCAAATAAGATCACTAGGAAAGGAGACAAAATCAACTCAATGTTACTTTATCACAACAGCTCCTTTGGAAAATTCTATTTCATTTTGTCCTCTAAGTTTTTCTAAATATTATTTCCTACTTCGGCCTCGTGCCTTATTGTTTCATATTGTTGCGGAGAAGAGGTTCTGGCATACAGATACAAAAGTCAACACAGAATGTATTGAGTATGGGTGGTCAAAAAATAATGATTCTTGGCTGAGCCCTGGTGGCGTAGTGGTTGAGTGCGGGACTATGGCCCACGGGCTTGGCAGTTCAACTCCAGCAGCGGCTCTCCAGGAGCAAGGCTGGGTAGCTCCCATGACCACCAGAGGGCAGTGATGCCCCACCCCCAAATAAGGAGTCTACAGTGGACTTCCAGAAATACCAATAAATCTCTTTTGGAAGAAGTACAGCTGCATTAGTTCCTGGAAGGAGGGTGGCATGACATTTCATCTCATATTTTGAAAATGTAACCAGGAGAGACTAGTCCTGAGAAAAAGACATTGTAGTTGGCAGATTCAAGGGTTGTCAAAACAGAGAAAACTCCTTCAGGACCTAGCAGAAGCAACAATGGGTTCAACCACAGGAATGGTTGTGGAGATGCTACAGGAGGGGGCGGTTGTACAAAGATTCCCTCTGGGTTGGAACTGATGCAAAGGCACTGACCATAGCAGTGACCTAGGAATGTGTATAACTCCTCAGAGCATCTGCTGTCAATCACCACAAATAATGTGTGCTGGAATACAATGTCACTCGGACTTTCTAAAAGGACTTCTCAGTACCTGACCATATCACCCAACAAAAAATCTTAACAAACCACTGCGCTTTCTTTCTGTTTTATGTCCTTATGATTCTTTAGAATATGGTGCTGGAGATAACTGTCGCTGGATACCATCATATAATGTCACTTGTCGAATCACATTGCCCAGATGCTGATTTGCCATAGACGTTCCTAGATGAAGTGCTTTACTATAACCCTTGTGTCCTGTTTAAGCCTCTATCTGTTTGGTCAACATTCTAAGTGTAGGAGAGAAGAGAAACCAATGCATTATGTTTCTTTTAAACATGTTGTAATTATCACTGCACTTTTCCCAGAAGATCCGTGAAAAATACTGGATCATGAAAAGGCACACACAACCACACCCACAATTCCATCCTTTAAGAAAATAAGTATATTGGAAAGTGTACATTGGAATATTGATTTGGCAAAGATGATCGTTTTATGTAGTGATCAAAATTACTTTCTCTAAAATAAAGTCATTTTCCCAATCATATATACGGCTATCTTTTGAAGCGGAAGCAAAAGTGGATGTGCAAAAAAAATTCATAATTTGGGGGTGTTTGCTTTCAAATGAATTCCAGGTAATTGCCTCGAAATGATAGTTCCTTTAATGGGAGGTATACCAAGTATTGAATACATTACTTTAAAAAGAAAGGGAAGATGACTCCCACCTGCCTTTCTCCCTAAAAGAAAACAGAAGCCTTAGAGTGCCTAAGCTTATATGCAATTTGTCCTAGATTCTAGAATATGTACTAATTCTATCTGATCTCACCCTTCTCAGTGGTTTAGTGATTTAAGGGTTCCATTCTCTTCCATGTAGATAATACAGCTTAGGCCATAATTTCAAAAAAGCAATATATTTCAAGTTGCCATCGTTTAGCGTCGATGGGAAAGGTGTTTCAATACTTTATGTATTTCAATACTTTACGTATTTTTCAATACTTTATGTAACACCCCTGCCTATGGTATTAAAGGCAGCACCCACAAACCATGTGGCCATAGTTATCTATTCTGTTGTTGACGTGGTCCATCTCATTGACTTCAACTCATGGTAATCTTCTGTATAACACAATAGAACTGTCCCACACTATTTCCCAGCTGCCATTTTACAGGGAAGACTGTGAAATGATATGCAGCATCTACTAAGCAAAGCAGTTATCATTAAATGCTGTTGATTGTTTCCACTCAAATGGTCCTGGGTGGCAGACCAGGTTCACCTGCATCAGGTTTTCTAGAGGGAGCTCTGTTGGCTTAGTGGATTATGGGTTGGGCTGCTAACCAAGCGATCAGCTGATTGAATTCATCAGTTGCTTCTCTGAAGACAAATGAAGGTTTCTACCCCTGGAAAGATTTACTATCTCAGCATCCCACAGGACCAGTTCTTCCCTGCCCTAATGAGCCACTCTGAATCCGAATTGACTCCATGGCAGTGAGAGATCTTCCTGGAGACAGATTGTCAGGGTTTCCCCCACAGAGGGGTTGCATGGGCTTGGAGTGCCAGCCTGTCATTCAGTGTTTAATCATTGTGCAATAGGAACTTTTTTTAATGGAACCAGAGCATACTACATGTTTCCATGGAGATATCTAGTGACCCTCTCTCTGCTTAACTTTTCCGGAGGTATTCTGATGACTTATGACATAATTGAGGAACGTTGGCAAGGTTGCCTAAAGCCCAACTGATATTTTTTATGAAACTACTGTTTGTAATACCGAACCATGTGCTGCCAAGAATCAAGGTAAGCCATTGATCCTTCTCTGAAATTATCATCGTATTCCTAGAGAAATCCTTTGCATCTCAGGAGCCTTTAAGACACTTATATTATAGCTGGCTACCATCACAATTTATGCTCCTACAATTTACAGACCAGTTTTAATGTCAGTCCCATATCCATATTGTACAACTTCTATCCACCAGAAAGGGGGGGAGGGAAATAATGAGAAGAAGGGGGTAGATAGAGAGGAAATTAATCATAGACTCATATCTCAAAATATCACAGATCAGATATTTGGAATCAACATATCTAAGAGATTCTCATTCTAAGAATGAATAAAACGACCCACAAGTGATTAAGAGTCAAGGTGTTTGTGACTGTCTTTTAAAAAATTTAAGCGTGAAATGCTTCATTGCAATGCTGATCAATGTCTTACTCAAGAATATCCAATTATAAGATGTCTATATTATTTCCATTAAGTAGTAATGTGGATATATAAAAGACAAATATACCAAAACATAGTCTTACATAGTTAAATATAGAGCTACCCAAATTACAGGCAGTAATTTTTCTTTGCTCTTAAGGATAGAATAGTCAATATGAAATCAACAACTCGTTCTTTAGATTAGGAAAGACATACAAAACAACGAACATCACACTAGTGCTCTTTTTTGTATACATGTATGGGTAGATTTCAATTTCAAGAGAGGTAATATACCTCTTTAAAATGTAATGTTAGCACTATCCAAGCAAATAAAATTGGGTTGGGTTGAAGTCGTAGATTTCTAACATATGAAGTGCTTTACACAAATGAAAATAGAGATGTGTACTTCACTATGTAAGTTGCATTCTTTGGGCTACCCCTGAGATAACAATTTTTGAGATAGTCCCAGGATGAATTTGCAGATGAGCCATATCTTTCTGAGTGGACAGGTG
The DNA here is from genome assembly GCA_004026705.1 of Nesogale talazaci. Lineage (NCBI taxonomy): Eukaryota > Metazoa > Chordata > Mammalia > Afrosoricida > Tenrecidae > Nesogale > Nesogale talazaci. The sequence goes on from PVJH01005854.1 coordinate 27,084, forward strand.
GACAGTAGTGGCGCAGATGCTATCCGAATGACCCCATAGGATTCCCTAGCATACCTGTTGGCTTTGGAAATTATACACCCCAGCCAGTTAGCAAATGACACATTTCAGAGATAAACCTGCTTAACGTACCTTTTTGCAAACATCCAACAGCTTGTCCTGCTGGACCTCAATTAGGAAGAGAGCCTGAAATGGCAATGGAATTGTTGATCAGCATGAACTGTTTCACTCTCAGCTAGTCCAGGGGCTTAGAGCATTGTGGGAAGGAGCAAAACAATTGTGGTGGCAGAAATGACCTAATGGTTCCCTCACTTTACTCCCTTATTCAACAGCCATGTGTGCCTGGTGTGTGTCCACCCGGCTGGAGCACATGCGATGGGACAACCCAGCACGCCATTGCCTGTGCCACATGTGAGTGAGAGAAAGCGTGTTTGAAGATAATAAATCTCTATTTTTAAAATGTGAGATTTACTGAGACTTCTAATTCCAGTTTGTAAGTCTGCTTTTCTAGTCTAACCAGCTTGTTTATTTTAATTTCTGGTATATTTTAGAAACATGACTTTATTTCAAGGAAATAGAAAGAGCAGGGGGAGGAGGAGGTCGAGTCGGGAGAATTTCTGATTATTTGCTCCTTGACAGTATAAACCCACTGCGAGTGACCTGATTTTTACATATAACAAGACTGTAGGGTGAAGTCTAACTGCTCCTTACGGGCTTCTGTGATTTAAAGGAGGCACGCAGCCTCTTCAATCCCAGCCTCTAGCAGGTTTGACCTGCTAACTTCTGGTTAGTAGTTCACTGTCCACCATGCAGCCACAGTTCCTTTCTGAAAAGAGCAGTCATTGATTAATGCAGGCATATGTAACCTGATTAGAATAAAGGTTGTTTTATTTTCAATTTTTTGAGGTCAGCAACAATTATTAAACTCTTTTAAAAAATCATTTTGGAGGGATTCTCATCAGTCATATCACAAGCCATCCATCTATCCATTGTGTCCAGCACATTCACACATAGGTATCCATCGAGATTTTCAAAACATTTTCTTTCCTTTTGAATCCTTCGCATCAGTTCTTCTTCCCTCCCCCCATCCTCCCTCCCTCAGAACCCTTGATAATTTATAAATTAACATTTTTTTCATGTCTTACACCAACTTGTGTCTATACCACCAACTTTTCTGTTGTTTGTCGCCCCCTGTGAGGGAGCTCTAAGTGTTTGATCGGTTGCCCCCCACGTTCTCCTTACCTACCAGGTGTCGCTACTCTCATTATTGGTCCTGAGGGGTTTATTGGTCCTGGATCCCCCGTGTTGTGAGTCCTTATCTGTATCAGTGTGCATAATCTAGTCTAGTTGGATTTGTGAAATAAAATCCGGTCTATGATAGTGAAGGGGAGGAAACATTAAAGAACCAGAGAAAAGTTGTATGTTTTGTTGGTGCCATACTGCACCCTGACTGCCTCTTCTCTTCGTTGTGATCCTTCTGTAAGGATATGTCAATTTTTACAGATGGGTTTTGAATGTCCACTCTGACCTCCCCCTTATTCACATTGATATGATTTTTTGTTCTGGATCTTTGATGTCTGGTGCCTGATCCCAGCATGATTCCCTCTTGATCGCACAGGCTGGTGTGTTTCTTCCATGTGGGCTTTGATGTTTCTCAGCTAGATGGCTGCTTGTTTATCTTCCAGATTTTAAGAGCCTAGATGCTATATATTTTGGCAGCTAGGCACGTCACTTTCTTCATATTTGTTCATATACCCATTTTGTCTTCAGTGATCCTGTGGGGAAAGTGATCACAGAAGGCAGTGGGCAAAAGCCTGAACAGAGGTTTCACAAGGACAGAAATCTAAATGGCCAATAAACATGAGAAAAAATGTTACCGTTCACTAGCCATAAGGAAATGCAAATTAAAACAATTGTGAGATACAACCTTACACCCTCAAAGATAGCCCAATTCAAATAATCAGAAAGAAGTGTCAAAAGGGCTGTGGTGAGATAAGAACTCTGGACCACTGCTGGTGGACCTATAGTTATACACAGCCACTGTGGAAACAGGGCACTGACGCACCCAAGGTGAGGGTGTCGTTTATTTCTCCACAGGGACCAGACTTCAACTGATCCCCCCAAGATGTGAATGCAACATACCAGCATGAAGCAGGGAGCCAATAGAGAAGTCTACAGGGCTGGCCCCAATCCCAACTATAAGTAGACCCACACCACACCAAGAACGTACTACAGAGGACAACATGAAGCCACAGGTAAGGAGAGTGGCACATCTGATCAGAGCACACTGGAGCCAACGTAGAGGGAAGGAGGGAGAAACAGAGTGAAATACATCCTGGCCCACTGAGCCCCAAAGATGATATTCCTGCTGGGAGAAGCAAAGGAGCAGAGAGGAGCACAGGGCTTGCCCTATGACAAGGCATCACGCCCTTCACTGACCTTTAGCACTATGGAGGACAGCACTGGAGAGTGAAATAAAGCAGCAAGGGAAGCAAAGCAACGAAGTTCCCAGGGAATATCAAAATGAGACTTTAGGGCCAGGACATGGCACTCCATCAGACCCGACCAGGAAGTAATCCAAAATGTCAACAAAAAGACCTGGAAATATGTCTAGGCTTTTCTTTATTGTTGTTTTTGTTCTTGTTAATGTTTTTGTGGATTTTTTGTTGTTGCTTTGTTTTGCTCTTTTTGTTTTTGTGCTTGTTACTGTTTTTGCATGTTTATCAATATAAGATGGGCAGGATAAACAATCTGGAGGAGAAAATAGAACCAAGGGTTCTGGAGGGAACATGGGAGAGGTGGAGGCGGGGCAAAGGAAAGAGGATTCCAATAAACCCAGGGGTAAGGGAAGAGGAAGTCATCTAAAATCAGTGACAAGCGGGGGTTGAACGTGTGCAATGTAAGTGAGAGGAATGATTGAAAGCCAGAAGATGGTCTGAAAAAAATAAATTAAATTTTAAAAAAAGATGGTCTCAGAGGAAAGTAAAGGAAATAGAGAAAAGAACTTCGAGGTAAAGGAGGAAAGAACTAGGAGGTAAAGGGCATTTATCAAGGTCTAAATACAGGCATAGACTTATGCAAATATATTTATATATAGCAATAGGGAAATGGATCAATGTACATGTCTTTTCAAATATTTTAAGATGACTTTCGTTCAGGACTTCTCTATAGACTAATTTGCCTTTATTGTCTGTGAAGATCATGTACCTTGGTGTTAATTTCATGATTGCGAGTGTGGGGGTGGAGTCTAGCCTGTCAATCTGCTTTCTCTGAGAATTATGGGAAATCTCACGATATTTTCCCCTTGTAGGTGAGAGACTACAGACTCAGTTCCTTGAGGAGGCTCATCTGACAAAACAACATGGCAGCATAGACCCTGAGTCTTAGGAACTGGAGGAGCCAAAGGAGAAGTCACATGGGTTTACCCTGATGGAGCCAGACCTCTGAAGCCAGAGAAGCCACAGAGAGACCCTGCCAGTGCCGAGATGCTTCTATTGCCGCTGGGTACACAAGATTCTGTACCCACTGGCCTGTGATTGTCCTGGTGTCATTTCATGTGCTTTGTGAGTCAGAAAGAGACTTTATAGCCTGGTATCAGACGTATGGGCTAATTTGACTTAGACCTTGGACTAGACTGCATTGTGATGCTTTCTTAATATTCAATTCCTCTTGTGTATAAATATTTCTCATATCCATATGCATGTTTATGAGTTTGTTTCTCTAGTCTACCCCGACTAACACAATGGCCTACCAGATAATGCACACTGTCCTAAGTCACAAGTAATTAGAAACAAGTAGGCACTTGCTTTGCTTTTTTATTCAACCTGTCTACTTATTTCCAATTTCTGTCAAGTTGACTTAGTCTTACATCAACCTCATGTGTGTTCTATAGAACTGCACTCCCCTGGGTTTTCAATGCTGTTTTTTTTTTTTCAAAGGAGCTCATCAGGCTTTCCTTCCTCTGCTTTGACTTGAACCTTCTGTTTAGCAGTTAGACATTTGCATCACTTAGGGACCACTCTACATTCTAACCATTATTCTTGCATCCATATTAATCTCCCTCCAAAGGTCTAGTCACATGAGTCCAGAGTTCTCTTTCCAATATGGAATCCTAAACAGATTACCTTACCTTGTTACCTTAAGAAAATGCCTATTACTTAACTCTTGGGCTAATGTATCATATGTAACACAAATCTGGTCCAATGTTTACCTACCAAGCTTCAGGCTGCCCCCTTCTCTAATCTGCCTCAGACTCAACTTCTTCTTTCCCCTCAAACTTCATCAAAACTTTAAATAAGTACTTATCTGAGAATTTGTTATTTTAATATCTGTGTCCACCATTAATCTTTGGGCTCTGGGGAAATACATTCCCAAATGTCCTATTTACTCATTTTTTAGAGGCGAGCAAAATTTGATTCCAAGTTTTCTGTTTTCAATAGCATTGCATTTTCACTGCACCTTTCTACTCTTCAGGTAGCATCATTTCAAACAATTACATGACTTGCAGGATCTATTACTCAATGATAGGTTCCTATATTTCCATCTTTCTGTTTTAATTTTCTAGAGGTGCAGCTCTGTTCCCTCTGTCTATGCTTGCCCCTGTACTCCCTATCACTTACAGCATTATAGACTAATGAAAGCTGTATTGATGCTTTGCTACTCACTCCAGTCCTTGTTGAAGTCATATCTGAAGCTAATGTAACAGTCCAACTCTTTGACAGTATGTTATCATATTTTAGATATATATAACATTTTGAATAAATATGTATTATTCTGTGCAGAATTTCTTATTCTAACTTCTTATCTTAAATGGGAACTACCAAAAGATAAAGTCAATGTAGTCTCCTGCTTCTGTCCACCCGATGACTTCAAACACAATGCTGAGTAGTATATGATTAGCTGACTTTCTGAGAAGCTTTAAAGTGGTGACCCAGTTCTTATCACTTCTCATCCGAAGAAGCAAAGTTTCATAAATCTCAGGCAAATCTATGCCTTCCTGAAAAATAGACGCTCCTTCTTACATCACCTCATCTGTGCAAATCTCTTCTTGAGTTCAAAGGAAAGCACTGTTTCGGCATGCTGGGCTTTAGAGGATTTCTTTTGAATAAAAACAGTCTGGATTTCTTATTTCTGTGAAATATCTTGCCTAGCGCTCAAATAATAGAGAAAAAGAGAGATAAATAGAAAAAAAACTGCTAAAGGATGCAACAAAATTTGAGATATGCCAGCTGTGAAAACAGCTGTCTTCTAAGGGACATATGATATTAGCATGCAATATTATGGGAATATAATTTCACAAATGGTCGAAGTAAATCTAATGTGTCTATAGGATTTCTAAATACAAATTCAAGCTACTTTATATATTCTCACCAGCAATGGCAATAAGTTTCCAAAAGAACTGTTTCCTATAAGATTTTCCTAAATGGCAATATTGGAAATTATTTGCCCAACAGTAATTGAATTTTAATACAAAGCACATGGTATCCAAATACCATGAGTTGGATGGTGAACATCACTATATTAAAGAGAGACATATATCCCCTGTTTGAACAATATGTATTCTATAAACAATTTATTAACCTATAATAACTCCAGAAGCTACCTAATGAGATTGTGATTTTAATACTTATGATGTGACAGCTGTCATCAAAAAATGATAACAGTGCCAGATAACCTTTATGGTAAACCCATAGGACTATCTATCTCTCAGTTAATCCTTGTGTGTTGCCATGATTTCATATACCAACAGGACCATCTATACTAGACAGTTTTCCACAGAGCTCGCAGAGTAGATAAGTCTATAAAGAAATACCATGTATCTATTTCTTTAAAACAAGCAATGAGAGCATTAGGGATTGCAATAGGATTTTGTCTGACTCTCTGGCTTTGTATAATTAGGAGTTATCCATCACTGGAGCAGGATATATCTGGTAAAGTGCAGAGCTAATGATGTTGTAAGAGGACCCAAGTGAGACATAGTGGGACAGGAAGATGAATTCACACCTGCTGGAAATTGTGAGGCTAAAAGAGAATCAGAAAATGTTTCATTCTGTTGCACTGAAGTTCACCATGAGTCTCTATCTCTCTGTCTCTCTCTTTCTCTCTTTACATATATATATATATATATATATATATATATATATATATACACATATATCTATTCCTTTCAAATAAATACTTAATGCTCATAAATATGCAAGTATGATAGATAATATTCTCATTATGCTATTATAACAACAGATTCAGAAAGGACAAACAAGTTAAGCAGGGAAAAAATTCAAATTTAAACATTCAGAAATCAATATTCCTTCTATCATAAAAAGCAGACACATGATAATTCAGAAAGCTTTTCAGACCAAGTGAATATACTTGGGTCTTGTTTATATCACTGAAATTCAACATAACATGGAATATGCCTCAACATATGTTACAATTACACAAAGAATACTGCAAGATGAAATTGATTCACTGTAAAAAATGTTTTTCTCTTGAAATCTCAATAATAACTAACATATTTTAAGCCAACTGACAGACTCTATGCTTAGAACATATAGCATACATTTAGTATAGTAATCCACTGTTCTGTTTTAAACTGAATGTTAGCCTGTGTGACTGGCCTCTTCTGCAGGAGGTTTATACTTTTCTATAGCTTTTAATTTAGGACCAGTAATGTTGGAACAAATTTAATGGTAGTGGGATTTTATTTTAATCATTTTACTGAGGCTCATACAACTCTTATAACAATCCATACATACATCCATTGTGTCAAACACATTTCTACATTTGTTGCCATCATCATTCTCAAAACATTTGCTTTCTACGTGAGCCCTTGGTATCAGTTCCTCATTTTCCCTTCCCTCCTCTCTCCCCCTCCCTCATGAATGCTTGATAATTTATAAATTATTATTTTTTCATACCTTACACTGTCCGACATCTCCCTTCACTGACTTTTCTGTTGCCTCTTCCCTGAGGAGAAGGTTATAGGTAGATCCTTGTAATTGTGATCCCCCCTTTCTATCCACCCTCCCTTCATCCTCTTGGTATCACCACTCTCAGCATTGGTCCTGAAGGGATCATCTGTCCTGGATTCTATTTCTAGTTACACTCTGTACCAGTGTACATCCTAGAGTTTAGCCATATTTGTAAGGTAGAATTGGGATCATGATAGTGGGGGTGGGGTAGGGAGGAAGCATTTCAGAACTAGAGGAAAGTTGTATGTTTTATCCTTGTTACACTGCACTCTGACTGGCTCATCTCCTCCCCACAGCCCTTCTGTAAGGGGTTGTCCAGTTGCCTACAGATGGGATTTGGTTATCCAATCTGTACGCCCCCTCATTCACAGTATGATTTTTTGTTCTTGAATGCCTAATACCTAATTTCTTCGACACCTCATGATCACACAGGTGGGTGTGCTACTTCCACGTGGAGTTTGTTGCTTCTGAGCTAGATGGCTGTTTGTTTACCTTCAAGTCTTTAAAACCCCAGATGCTTTGATACTCAGGAACCATGAGCTTCACCACATTTGCTTATGCATCCATTTGTCTTCAGCAATCATATCAGAAAAGTGAGTGAGCATCATGGAATGTCATTTTAATAGAACAAAGTGTTCTTGCATGGAGAGAATACTTGAATCGGGGTCCAATGTCCATCTACTGTCATAATACTAAACCTATAAATATATGCATATAGATCTATTTCCACATCATCATAAATAAATATATTTAAATATATCTGATTTTATTTAGATCTCCATAAATGACCTTTGAATCCTATTTTTTCCTCTATTTCCTTTGACTTTCCTGTTGTCCCACTATCTTGCTCAGTCTTCACTTGGGATTCAGTAATTCCTTTCAGTTACATTGCGCTTAGTCTCTACCAGGCCTCTTACACCCTCCTTACCACTGATTTTGGATAGTTTATTGTTCCCTTGTCCCTTTGTTGGTCAACACCGCTTCCTCCCCCTCCCCCCACCTTTCCCTCTCTAATGTCCCCCGGGAGCCATCGGATCCCATTGATTTCTCCTCCAGATTGTTTATCCATTCTATCTTATTTAGATAGACCAGCAGACAATTTTTTCTTCTTTTTATTTTTAATGTGATCAACAAGATCACTGGTGGTATGGAGAATTCAGGTTTTGGCTGCTAACCACAAGGTGGGTGGTTCAACACAACCAACTGGTACGTGAGATTAAGGTGAGACTTTCTGCTTCTGAAAACATTTACAACCTTGGAAATCTTAAGGAGAAGTTCAGCTGTGTGATATGATATTAGGAGCTGCTATTAGGAGACATTGACTTAGCAGCAAGAAATTTGGGCCTGCATAAACTCCTATTTCAATATAATGAAATTTCCATGGGTAATTTTGAGGTTGAGAGTTTTCAAAACCAGCACAAGTTCTATCTTCTTTGTCTTCCTCTTAGCCATGAGGTGACAAATATTCCAGACTACAGCTGCTCCGGAAGCGTGGCTTCTGAAATAAAATTTCATGGAGCAAACCCAACCCTCAGTGAACATGATCATGAATACAATAAAAACCTTGGTGTTTATTACTCATTGAGATTGGTGATTGTCACAACACAACCTACCCCACCTTGACATTATCCAATTACTCTTCATGATTAATTCCTATCATTATTAGCATTCTGCTGCACAAATGATAAACCACAAAACTCAATGCCCTACAAGTTTACATTTCTCATTCCTGATCAGTAGAATGGCTCCAACTCGCTGTTCTTTGTTAAGATATTGGAAAAATCAAGTGTGAGTTGAGTTCAGCAACTACTGTATAGGGTTCAATTTGTAAATGGAATGAGGAACTTTCTTCAAATGAGAGAGTAGAAGCAAAATGTATCATTAAAACCATGCAGGTACCAATAGACACTTGTACCACAACTAATAATATTCCAGGGGCCAAACTAAGTTTCATGACACAGACCACAGTTAATGGTTATTTTACTGGAATGTACCAAAAGATCACATATTCAAAAGGAGTAAAAATTGAGAATTATTCAAGATTTATATTCTATAACATTTGAAGAGTCTTTTGTTTCTTTCAATTTTTTTTTATTGGAAACTATTTTAACTTTATTTACCATAGCTCCTGCATAAAAACAAAAAGGCAAACAAATTCATTTTGTTTATTTCTCTGGAGTAGTCTTTATCTTGTTCTATTTTTTCACTCATACTTTTTCCCATATATTGCACATATCATAGAATTTAATTACTCAATCATAATCATAAGATTGATGTACATAGATAGACCCATACAAACAACAACAACAACAACAAAAAAGCCCTCACTGCCATTGTTTACATTCTGACTCAGGAGCCCTGTGGCCTAGTGATTATGTGTTGAGGCACTAAACCCAAGGTCAGAATTCAAAACATCCAACCATTCAGTGGGAGAAAGATGAGGGTTTCTAATCCCATAGAAGTTACAGTCTCTTTTCCCAAAAGGACAGTTCTTCCCTGTCCTACAGGGTAAAATGCATATCCTCATTAATTGCAACCAAACATAGGATATGTAATTATATCTGTAATTACTTCTCCTGTAAGGTTGGAAGTAATTCTCCAATTCTTTGTAGTCTACAGTAATAACAGAGGGAATTCTTATGATATCTATTCCCAATTCTTATAAGAAATGTGCTTTTTTACTTTCTAAGTATCTGGAAATTTACATTTTCCTTTAGTCTCCTTTAGTGGAATAGTGTTCTGTTGCCTATTGAGCTGTTAATCCAAAGGTAAGCTATACAAATCCTTTAGGCCCTCCTTGGAGAAAAAATAGGCTGTCTATTCTCCTAAAGATTAAAATTCTTTGAAACCAGAAGAGGCTGTTCTAGTTTGTCAAATAGGGTCAAAATGAGCCTGAATCAATTCAGTGGAAGATAAGATGGTTTGTTTGCTTTATATTGATTAACATTTTTTTTTTTAGGTTTTTACATTTTATCACAATAGGTCTCAATGTTTGTGGAATTTTTTTCTTTCCCTTGATATAGCACTTAAAGACCATCCCAAAATGGGCATATCTCCTCTAGAGGGTGCTAGAAAGACACAGAAGCAGCTACAAAAGTAGATACCTACACTTTATTCCAGATTAAGGGTTTTGCTACAAAAAATTTTGATTACCTTGGGAGCACTGAATGATATTTTTTTTCTGAAAAGGGGGAACTAAGTGAAATAAATTTGGGAACCTATGATCTAAAGATTGTGTTTTCCATCATCCCTGGAGTATCTTTTCTTATAATTTTAAAATATCATTTATCTCTCTCAAGCACCTCTATAACATGAATGATTAAACTCAGATTATCTCCAAGCTTTGCATTCATGTTTTGCATCTGTTTTCTTTTGAACTATATTCAATAATTATTTTGCTTAGTATTTCAGCTCATTCATTCATGCTAAAGTAATTTATTTTTATTAAATCTTCTCTGATTATGATTTTTCATCGTTGGATTTTCTTTTTTTTAATAAGATACAGTTTTATCTCCCATGGGATTTCTTATTTATAAGTTTTTACATCCTTTTCCTACTTACTCTGCAAACCCACTTTTTTTAAGTGTTATACAAGTATAGCTGTTCATAGTCCTCAAGGTTTAAGGGGTGTTGGCTGTTAGTTGCATGATTTTTCAGTAATTCTTTTCACCTCTGAAGACCACTTTTATATGCTAAAGTTTGTATCTTGCCACCAGAGGAAATCAGTGAAAGAATCTACTCAAAAGTAAAACCCAAGCAAGTCATTTTGGGTAAAGAAAAATTCAATTCCAATGTATTCCTCTTCCAAACCCTCACACACATCACTACAACAGAAAATTATCAATAGGTTAGAAATTGCAAAGTACCTATGGGGCAATTCACCTTTTTCATTATTCTCGCACCTGGTTTAACTCCCCTGACCTTGACTCAGTGGTTCTTCCTGTTCATTAGATAGACTGTCCTGGAGTTTATAAGAGCCTTTGATATTCCATAGGTATTTCCACAACCTGGTGATATACGAGGAGCACACATGGCACAGCAGTTACCCACTGGGCAGCTAACGAAATGGTCAGTAGTTTAAAACCACCCGCCGCTCAGCTGGAGACTGACATAGCTTTCTACTCCCATACAGAACTACAGTCTCAGGAGTGAAGAGGGACAGCTCTACCCCGCCCTGTGGGGTTGGCAGGTCTTGGCATCAACTCAATGATGGTGAGTTTGGTTTGGGGTTACTGTGTATTTTGGAGGTACAGTTTCTCTAGTCAACTGAATTCATATGTTTTATCATTGTGTTAGTCCAGGTAGACTAGAGGAACAAATTCATAGGCACACATATGGATATAAGGAAAAGGTTTATATACAAGAGGAATGGGACATCGAGAAAGCATCCCAGTTCAAAGTCATAAGTCTGATATTAACCCATATGCCCAATATCAGTCTATAAAGTGTCCTTCCAACTCACAGTCACAGGTCAGTGGGTGCAGAGTTCCAATGCTGGCAGGGGTCTCCCCATGGCTCCTCACTTCCAGGGCTCAGGCTCCATCAACAGCATCCAGTAGTGGCAGAAGCAACTCAGCGCTGGCAGGGGTCTCCACATGGCTTTTCCAGTTTCAGAGGTCTGGCTCCATCAGGGTGAGGCCATGTGGCTTCTCCTCCGGTTCCTTTAGTTCCTCGGATGCTGCCATCTTGTCTTGTCCACAATTTGTTGTCTCAGAGACTGACTCCCAACAACTGGGGAAGATAGCTTCTCATCTCCACCAGGGAAATATCGTGAGATTTCCCAGAAGTCTCAGGAGAAAGCCATGGCCAAAGTCTCAGGACTCATTGGCTACTCGATGGTTGTCTCCAGATTAACAGGCTAGACTGCACCCCTCCATATTTTAAGATATTTACCAATTTCATGTGTTCAATTTATGGATGTAGGGTTGGCAGGAAATTGAGATAATGTGATAATTTCTTTGTCTTGTTCCAATCTCCTTTACCATCTCATTGAGTTTAAACTAAATGGATACCAATTTCATTAATTATATTAAACAGATTGCACCAAAGTATATAAACTTCATATCCACCCAAGTTAAAATACCACAAATTATGCCTCAATCAAGTTTTAGTGAATGAGGATTTACTGCAAAAAATAGGCTCTGTCTCTACAATACTGAAACAAAACTGTCACTTCAAAGAAGAAGAAAATAAATCAGTTGAACTGATTTTAGGAGACAATGCTTCAATTTGAGATGGTTTTGAGGTTTCTTGTACACACAGGCAGGTTTCACTTGACATATGAAGTAACTGAAGCAATTCGAGATTATGTGATTCTCTTAAATAATGTTGCCAAGCAGCCATTTGGTCAAGAATGGCCTCCAATAAGTCCTTGCCCTCTGACAATCCTTTTGGATGTCTTTTCCAGCTCCTTCAATCAATTTATGACTGTGCAGAGAAAGCCAAGAAAGAGAAACATGCACCACCCTGTAAACTAAGGAACATTTAGTTCACGTATCCTCCCGCTCTTGCAAGCTCAGCCTGCTAACGAACAACAGTAACACATAGCAGAAATTATCTCCAATCACATTAATTCTCCTTAATATTTAACATGTGGCCAGGCAATGTGACCCTTCCAAAGCTCTATTTTCTAGGATACCATGTTTATTAAATCTGTCTCTAAAAATATATTGTGAATGACCAATGACAATCTGCTTTGTATCCCCTCAAAAATGCATAAACATTAGAACACCACTTTGATCAGCTATACCTCTCCACCTGAAAACTATTGCAAAAAAAGTTTATTTATGATCATGTACTCAGTTTTGATCCTAGAAAATAAGAAACTATTGAGAAAATAATGCTTCTAGTCTGGTGCAGTGGACATCTGTGGTTTCAACATCTGCACTAGAGGCAGAGTCTCAGCCAGAGTCTTAGACAGAAAGGGAGTATCCTAAGAGTCAATTAGATACATCAGGATTTTTGATGAAAAGAAGCAATTCTTTCAATAACAAAGGTTGTTATTCTTCTTTCAAATAACAGCATGAAAGCATTTCTTTTTACAGAGATCCAGCCATATTTCTGTCATACCCACAAAATCTATTATTATCCAGTGTCCACAGAAGAGCGTTCCTCCCCCAACAAAGAGTAAAACGATATATGGATTCCATCTACAAATGTTTCTAAATTGAAAATGATTCCTTCAGAGGAACTATAGGAAGCATTTTGGAATGCAAGGGAACACATTTCAGAGAAAGGAGATAGATCTATACCACATGGTAATGCCTTGTGGCATGAGTATTATCCAGCCTGTTTGCTACTAGACAGTATGCTGCCACTTCACAGCATAGCAATGCAGGGGAAAGTGTCAAAGTTTTCCTGGATTAGTTTCTACTGTCTTCCAAATCTACTAGAACAAGTAACCCTGGTGGTGCTCTAAGAGAAGCACTAGCGAGAACTGATCCCCAAAAGATTCAGGTTGCTGCCAGGGAGAAAGAGGGTGCCTGCTCCATAAATATTTCGTGTTTGAAACCCTAAATAGGGACTTTATGATTCAGGACCAATGTCATACCAAAGATGGTCTCTTACTAAAAAAAAAAAAAGAAAGAAAAATGCTCATACATTCACACTTCAGTCTTAAAAATGAATTTTCTCATTTGTATCTCTGTATGGCAACAGAAAGATATCCTGGTGAGATATTGTTTAAAGCACATGACAGTTAATCAAAAAATCAATGGTTCAAATCTACCAGTGCTCCTTTGGAGAAAGTGGACAGTCTGCTTCCATATAGAACTATATAGTCGGGAGCCCTGTGCGGTGGCTCTACTCTGATCTATAGGGAGACTGCGAGTCAGAGAGCATGACAAGTCAGTGGGTTTGTTTTTGTGGGTGGCAACTTTTTGTATATATTGGAATTTTTTTTTCTTGGGCATCGTTTTCCTTTTGCAAATGAGCACCACCATTCTAGTTAGAAACCTATTTGTTTTTGTGTCAAACCCACTGTAAGTATCTAAATAAGTAGTGAAGAATGAGCTCTATATTGATATATAATTTAGAGACAGGTGGAGGAAAATGTGAGCCACATTCTCCTACTACCTAAGTTATTCCCTTGTATTAGTTTTAGGCAAAGAAGTTCAGGCCTCTGGGAATATTTTCCACCATCTTCCAAATCTACTAGAAAAATCAAACAGTCATTGTTGGTCATCATAAAAGTTAAAATAACAATTGTGGCTATCTACTTATTCAGTGACAAGGATAGGGACCAAGAAGTATCTAACTGTAATTCTTATTTCACATTCAAATATTGATTAATTCCAAATGCAATTTGGATTCTTTTAATATCTAATGGTCTCTCTGGAACATAAAATGATATTATAGTTTCATAAACATTGCATTATATCATTTTCTGTTTCTTTCAAGTTGCTTCTTCACATGAAAGCCTCTTTGGAGTTGATATTTCATCCTAAACATAGGTAGTTGAAATCTAAATCCATAGCCTCTATGCTTACAAGTGCTTTTAGTTAATACAATTGATCCTATAGAAAGTCTGATTATCTTCTCAACTGAAGTCCCAAAGTGATAGTGTTCTATAGAACACTGGCTCTTTTTGTTAGACCCCCCTAGCAAATATATAAACATACATTAGATTTATAAGTTGATGCCAAATCCACTTTGATTTTTAATGTTTCCCTAAGTGCTTAAACTTAGTAGTAAACTATTGTTTGCATTGTTGTTTATTAATAAAAGCTATTGCTCTGAAAACTACTAAATAAAAGGAAATTTAATTCTTAAGCATTAGAAAAATTCACTAAACAATGCCTTAATATCTTAAAGCAATTCAAAGGCAAAATATAAAAATTAAAATAAATGCTTAAATGAAAAATTGACATCGAGTTTAAATATATATGCAAAATGCACATGTATAAATAGCTCAAATAGTTCATTCCTTGAAATAAGTTTGCATAATGAGAGATAACACCATTATTTTCCCTGTTAGAGTTGAATTTAAGAATCAGTTTAAATGAAAAGTTACACAGAGGGAAGAAGGAACCAGAGATCAAGAGGGCTAAGGGGAATACGAATTTGAAGAGAAACTTGATGAAAATATCTGGCCTTCAAGGGTGTTTCTTTGCAAATTGATGAAGGCCACTATAAAATCTGGACACCATTTGGCAGACACAGCAGGCAATTGCAACTTGCTCAATGTTTAAAACACTAAGTTTGACAACAGTTCTCCTCAATGTTCAGCTGAATATGATGTTTTCAGTGTGTTTGCATTGTTTACAATGTATCTGTATTATTAATATTATTGCTATCCACTAAATTGTGTGAACAAATACAAGGAAGAGAGCCATGCTTTTATTCTAAGGAGAAATACTCTACGGGAACTTTCGGAATCTCTGGTGGTGTCCTGGTTATGCACTGAGCTGCTAACCACCAGGTCAGCAGTTTGAGACCACCAAGGTCTCCACGTGAGAAAAGTAAGGCTTTCTAATCCTATAAAACGTTACAGTTTGGGAAAATCATGTGGTCACTTCTCCTCGGCCCTCAGATTCACTCTGAGTAAGAATCTACTTGGTGCGATAAGTGAATTCTGCTTTTTGATTCTGCTTTGGTTCCTAGTTAGAACCCCTCTGTGGCAGTCATGTGCTTATGTTAATTTTATAATTGAAATGTAGGGGTAGAGTCTGGCCTGTTGATCAGGAGAAAGCCATTGAGTAGCTGATGAGGCCTCTGTGTGGGCATGGCTTTCACCTGAGAGTCCTGGGAAATCTCGCAGTATTTCCCTCGTGAAGATGAGAAGCTATCTTCCCCAGTTGTTGGGAGTTAGTTTCAGAGATGATTAATCACAGGCAACACAGAATGGCGGCGGCTGGGAGGCTGGAGTACCTGGTGGAGAGACCACATGGCTTAGCTCTGATGAAGACAGACCCCTGAAGCTGGCATGCTGTTGATGGACCTGAGCCCTGGAAGCGAGAAGCCATGGGGAGACCCCTGCCAGCGCCAGAATTCTGCACCCACTGACCTGTGACTTCCTGAGTCGGAAGCAGACATTATAAACTGATTGCAAGCATATGGGTTAATATTGGACTTATGACTATGCACTGGACTGGATTGGGATGCCTTCTTAGTGTCACATTTCTTTTGTATATAAATCCTTTCCTTATACCTATATGCATGTCTCTGAAATTTTGTTCCTCTAGTCTACCCGGACTAACACACCTTCCAAGGTCATTCTTTATTCATTATTCATAGTGCAGGGACACAACTAGATTTGAATACATTTCTACATTAGAATTTTTTAATCAAAATTAAAAATAAATGGATTTACCATAGATTTTACATTCAAATATGTATTCAATGAACATGATAAAAACAGTAGTAACTTTTTTCTTGCATAAAATGTTATGTTGAGTTATTTTATTATTATGATAAGAAATTAAGATATTTTTGTGGGTCTTATCTCCACAGAAGCTGGAGTGGGCATGCAGATCTTACCATGAAGCACCCATCCGTAAAGACAGAGTGGTCACATGGAAGAAGGCATGAAAAGAGATTGCTACATGGCCGGTCACATCCAGACCTGGAAGTAGGGGTGGCAGAGAACAGAATTGGGGAGGGACCAGAGTGCCATACCCACATGGAGACGGGTGGATACAGAGGATGATAAAGAGAGATGGTCTGGTCCCCACAATGGCCAGATCCCTGCCCGTGATGCCCAGAAGACTATGCCCTTGCAGAATCCTATACCACAGGGGGGACAGGGCAAACAACAACAGGATCTCCTCCTTACAGAAGAAGACAATGACAGAGGACATTTTTGGAGTCATATGGTAGGAAAGAAATGTGGGCTGAGCCCCCAAATTGGATCTAATCCAGAAAGGAGCATGACTGGTTGGACAGTGGGGAGGAGAGGAAGACTGGGGGGACATGGGGGAGAGGGGAGAGGAAGGGGGTTCTGGACAGATTTGAGGCTGGGAGGAACAACAGGTAGTCAGCAGATGGTGGTGGGGAAGGTATGGGAGACCTGGAAGGGCTGAAGTAAGGGTAATGTAATAGAAAGTACTGAAACCCAAATGATGACCGAGTATGACAGTGGAATGGGAGGAAGGCAGAAGGAAATAGAGGAAGGAACTAGAAGGCAAAGGGCACTTACAGAGGGCTAAACACAGATATTAACATAGGTAAGCATAAGCACATATTATAAGGAGGGAATAATCCTGATACATATATTTACATTTATATGTTTAATGCTAAAATAGAAGCTGGACCTTGGATCCCTACACAGGTGCTCTCTCTCAAGCAAGAACACTTTTTTCTACTAATTTGGCATTTCAGAATGCTCACTGGCCCTATGTGATCACTGCAGTCAAATACGTTCATAAGCAAATGTGGTGAAGAAAACCCATGGTGCCCAGCTACCAAAGGACATGGAGTCTGGGGTCTCAAAGCCAGAAGATAAGCAAATGGCCATCTAGCAGAGAGGTATCCAAGCCCACAGAGAAGTGGCCATGAGATGTTAAAAGGACCAGGCCTCAGGCATCAAACAGAAAAAAATTGTATCACTGTGAGCGACCTCTCATGAGACAACCACTGAAGACATGTGTGGGGATTGAGCAAGAGTGGTAAATATGGCTGATGGTACCCGGCTATCAAAAGATGTGACATCTGAGAACTTAAGTTATATGGCCGAGGATAAACAAAGCCCACCTTAAAAGATGCACACCAGCCTGCACGACCATGAGTTGCGGAAAGACCCAGGTATCAGGCAGCAAAAAACAAAAATCATATTACCATGTGCCTGCCCTCGCAACAAGATCATGGAAGACAAAAATGAACTGATGCAGACAGAGAGGAGAAATCTGATGGCAGCCAACTACCAAATGATAAAGCACCTGGGATCGCGAAGGCTTGAAGGTAAATGGATGGCCATGTAGCCCAGAAGCAGCAAAGCCCACATGGAAGAAAAACACTAGCATGTGTTATCACATGGGACTGAAGGGAGCAGATATCAAACATCAAATAACAAGAACCATGGCACTATGAATGGGGAGAGAGTGGAGTGGAATGGGGGGAGAGCAGAGTGGGAACCCAAGGCCCACCTGTGGGTAATTGGACACTCTCACACAGGGGAGTCTTGGGGAGGAGACAGACTAGTGAGATGGCAATGAAGCATACAACGTTCCTCTAGTTCCTGAAGGCTTCCTCCCTCCAACTGTCATGGTCCCAGTTCTACACTACTGTGAAGATGATATATGGAAATGCAGGGAACCCAGGATGGATGAACCCCATGGGACCAGTAGTAGGAATGAAGCTGCTGGATGGATGGAGGAAGGTGGGGTGGAGAGGGGGAGCCAACTTCAGTGATCTACCTATAACCCCCTTCTGGGGGAACAGATACTGGGGGAGAGGGCAAGGGGAGATATCAAACAGTGTAAGGTATGACAAAACAATAATTTATGGAATATTGAGAGTTGGTGGGAGAGTGGGGAGCAAGGATGGAGGGGAAGTGATGGGAGGCTGAGGTCAGGAGCTCAGGTGGAAAGTTGGAGGTTCAAAGAGTGATGACAGTTGCAGGCATGTGAAGAAGTGTGGCACAATATGAAGCATGGCACAATATATGTATTTATATATTATGAGAAACGATGTATGAGCCCCCACTAAGATGATTAATTATGGGAAAAATAAATCAAAAGTATATTCTCTCTTTAAAAAGATATTTTAATATTTTAAAAATTATTTAATAATTAATACTTTTTTATTTCATGATTTTTTTCTGTGGGTTTGGGCATATTCTCTTCTCCTGCTTTCAATGTGGTCAGAGGACGCCACACCAGGACTGAAAAAACTCCAGAGAGGAGGTAGAGCAAGGAGGTATGCAAAAGACAAACGAAACTCACTCCCATCAAGTCGAGTCTGGCTCATGGTGACAACATAGGGTAGGGTAGAGAAGTAAACATATCATGAGATCCAAAGTCTTTCACAGACTCTGCAAAGGCTTGACTGCTGGTCTCCTCCAGGCAGCATGGATCTGAGTCCACATATGCCTAGACTTCAGTGTCCAGATGGTCTGATTGTAAAGATATATTTCGAGTTATCTCCTTCCCCATTAGATACATTGTCTACAATATAAAACATGCACATCACTCACTCAAGTCAATGGTAAAAAATACACTGATAGTGGTCAGACCAGTGCCCTGGTCTTGAGAGGTGTAAAGTTTTTAATGAGGCTGCCTTTCTCAGATATGCACACTTGCTAGGCTAGCAAGAACACAACACACTATTGATGCAAATTCCTTAACTGTGAATCAATATTTCTCAAAGTGCACAGACCCAGGAGGCAAAATTAAAGTAAGGTTGAACCCTGGGGCGTTGTTAGAGTTTTGGAAGTGTCTGAGAAGGAAATTCCATGCATCAGCCAGCGGAACCCAGGCTCAGAAAACTGCCACGAGGTCATCGACACTGTTTCAGACAGTCCAGTTTTGCACTCTATAGAGTCTGGAAGGAGAAAGGAAAGGAGGGAACACTGAACTGTTAAAAACGTATGCCTCTCACATGAGAAAGCAAAACTGGACAGGGATGGGATTATTTATTCTCCAGTGATAATAAACAGTTATGTCCACACTTTGCCTCATGAGTATGCAACTGATGGAGACATTGAAAAGTATACCCTCACGTATTTACTAGAGAAGTAGAAAAGTAAACTTCAGTCTTATAAAAGGTCCTACTTTCCAAGCTAGTAAATACCAGGGACACTGAGTTCACAGCCACGATGACTTCTGCTCAGAAGAAAGAGTAAACCACACCAAACACCTTCACTATTTCTATCTGGTATGTCAGGAAACAAATTCTTATAGAGAGTCTTTGAGTTTAGTCTTGAGATCTTCAAATTCCAAGACTCAATAAGAATTCATTTATATTTCATCCTCCTCATCATATCATGCCATGGGAAACATTTGAGTTCTATCTCACACCTCAATCCAAACATAAATTTGAAAGGAAAGCCACCTGAGGTAGTGCAAGAGACCTTCCCAGTGGTTTCTAGCACCTTTTAAAATAATATATAAATAGACATAGAACCTATTCCTAATGTCTCGCCTAATGCCCCCCCCCCGACAATTTGTTCTCTTACAAACAGAAATAATTGTCCTCATGTTGGCAGACTGATGTAAAGTACACAAAACATTCTTTCCAATATCAATATATGTTTTATTTCAACCTAATCTTTCCTGCTCTACTGTTAGATTTGACATCCCATAGCGCAATTCTAGTTACTTCATAGTTACTCCATTCTGATTTCCACAAACATTCAGTGATGCCCTATTAATTCTGAAATAAAGTTCAAATAACTCGTCACCATAATTTCTATAGCCTTTACCATTACTCCTCTAGTATTTCCTCATATTTCATATACCAAAATTCCAATAGCCCCTAGCATGTACATACAATATCATGAGCATGTACCACTTTCCTTAATATGTTTTCAAAGTGGAGGTGGGGAAGAAAGGGTAAGTTATTTATTGTCTAGGAAGGAAGCCTGCTAACAAATGTTTGTGAATTGATGTATGCCATATGAGCATACCTATTTTCAAGGGGAGAGGGAATAGAAAACTTGCTATCTATGTAATTTTTAAAAATATAATAATAATTCTTGGTAAACATCCCCAATTCCCACAACATTTATAACTGTCAGTTATTAAATGTAAGCAGTAATATAAAACAGTTAGATCTGATTCTAAAAATTATATGTGAAATCATAAAATGCTATAAAGTATTCAAGAGAGAAATTAAAGAAGGCCAAGGTAAATGTGGGGGTAATACTGTGTAAATTTCATATGTTGTTGTAGTCAGATGTAGTGTATTCAGTTCTGATTTGTGGTGACACTTTGTACACTGTCTGGTCCTATAAAATCCCACTTTTTTATGTTTGACCCCCACAAATCAATGTTCTTATTCATTTTCGCTGACCTGCTACTTTAACAAGCACAGTGTCTTTCTCCAGGGATTGAGCTTCTGAAAATATTTTTTTTGTGGGCATCACTGCCTCTGGTGGTGGGCTCTACCCAGTGCAGCTCCTGAGAACCGCCACTGGATTTGAACCGCCAAGCCCGTGGGCCACAGTCCCACACCCAACCACTTATGCCACCA
The DNA here is from genome assembly GCA_004026705.1 of Nesogale talazaci. Classification (NCBI taxonomy): domain Eukaryota; kingdom Metazoa; phylum Chordata; class Mammalia; order Afrosoricida; family Tenrecidae; genus Nesogale; species Nesogale talazaci. The sequence goes on from PVJH01005854.1 coordinate 48,179, forward strand.
GGGCTCAGCCCAAATATTTCAAATTATTACATAAGGAAATTTTGTCATCTTTTCATCTAAGAAGTCTTCATACTGTACTTCTTCCAAGAGAAATGTATTTGGTCTTTTGACTAACCACGGTACCTTCAATATTCTTTACTAGTATCAGAATCCAAATACATTAATTCTGCTTTGGTTTCATAATCATAGGAGGCAATTGGAAATGCTATGATGGGTACTATGGCGTCAGGAACCCCTTATACCCCCCAAAGTACCACCCACCCTTGCTTTTCCATTAATTAAAGATGTCTTACATGTCAGATTTACCCAACGCAATACATCATTTGATCTCTTGTTGGTTGCTTCCATGAACATTGGTTAGGGTATACAAACAAGATTAAAATCCTTGACAATTACAAGGTTTTTTTCCCATTGATTATTACATCGCTTACTGGTCCAGTTGTGAGAATTTGAGTTTTCTTTACACTGATTTGTAATCCATGTTAGAGGCTGCAACTCCTGATCTTCGTCAGCAAGTGCTTCAGGCCCGCCTCACTGTCACCAAGCAAGGCTGTAGCATTTGCATATCACCCTTCCTCAAACCCCAATGGTGAGTTCTTCATATAATCCAGTTTCTCTAATGATCTGCTCCGAATACAGATCGGATAAGTATACTGACAATATATAACTCTAAGGCACACCTCCTTTGATTTCAAATTGCACAGAGCCTTTCCTTGGTCTGTTCCCATGACTGCCTCTGATCCTATGCAGTTTCTGCATGGGCACAATTTACTGATCAGGAGTTCCCACTCTTCTCTAGGTTATCCATTGTATGTCATGCTTGACACAGTACAAGGCTCGGGCATAGTCGATATCCATCTAAAAATTGCATATGCAAATATGATCAAGAGGTTAATTCTTTCCAACTCATTCTATTAATTTATCACAATCTCAAACAAAATTGCAGCAGACTGGTTTTGTAAATAATTACAAATTAATTTCTAATTTGCTGTACATTAGTAAAGTATCTAGAACAACTTAAACAATATTAAAAATAAGATGATCACACTACCTAATGTAAAGGTCTATATAAAGTTACAGAAAACAATATGTTGGTGTATTAGCATACGATTAGAACCGCAGACTAATAAAACAAAATAGGAAAATAAGAGAATAACTTATATAGACATGGTCCCATTATATTTTTATAATACCGTAAAGCTCTTTCAATAAGAAAATAATAGTCTTCCAGCAAATGTTCCTACAACAGATGGCTTAAATTATACCAAAAAAGGGAGAGAAAAAAGATACAAATAAATAAAAAGGAATGACATTTTGTCAATTGATAACAAAAAATAGCTCCAATTAAATGACAAATGAAAGGGCTACATAATAAAAATGTGGGGGAGGGGAGGAAAAATGAATTTGTAGTAAGCAAAGATTTCTTAAGTAATAAGATGAATTTCAGCAAAATTATAAACAAGTACTTCAAAGATACACAAAAAATAAAATTTTATGTAAATCCCTAAGAGAAAATATTTGGAAACCACAAATTCAATATGATTATCTAAAATCCAGACTATATAAAACTTACTACAATTTAATGCAAAGACTACATATACAAAGAGTCAACAGATTTCAACAAAAATGACAGAGGAAAACACATTAAAAGATGTTCACTAGTTCACCTTTAAGTAACTGCAAATCAAAACCAGCAGGAAATACTAATCCTGCCATGGATATGGAGTTATTGAAATTCATTATCATTACTTTACTGCTAGAAGAACAATCTGATAATTTAATATAAAATTAAATATTTTAAAACATTGGGTTACTCCAGCGTCGGCTCTGACCATGAACATCGTCTTTGGGACTTGGGGGGTCAGGATGCCATCTCCTCTATCTCCATCCCTTTGCGGTTTTTCCATATGCCCTAATCCAATGTATACCCCCTCCCCAAGCTGTAGCCCCATTCCTGTCTTCCAAAATGCATTCTCCTGAGGTATGTGGGGGTTGGAGGTAGGGATGGTGTCCACTTAGTTGGGATTGGGGCCGCACCCACAGACCTCTCTAGTGGTTCCCTAGTACATGCAGGTCTGTTGTATTCACATCTTTGTGCATTGGGGTGAAGCCTCATTCTCTCTTCTGCTCCTGTGGAGATATAAACAATATTTCCCTTTGATGGGTTAGTGCCCTGCTTCCCACCACCCAGGTCTCTATTTTTCTCTTTTTTTCTTTCCCCCTCTTACTTAGTTGGTTGCCATATGCAGCCCTGGATTGGGTTTGGCCCCTGCCGTAGTTGCTGGACCTCACCCCAGGGATGTATGTATATAACCTTTCCCTGCCCCCCCCCCCACCTTTTAAAGCTTACATTGATGGACTCATGTTGTACTTGTCCTTTTGTGCTTGACTTATTTCTCTTAGCATGATTTACCAAAGTACTTCCCATGTGGCAATGTGTTTCATGCACCCACCACAACTTTTTAGGGCTGCGTAGTACTCCATGGTGTGTACACACCACAGCTTTTTAATCCATTTGTCGTTGATGGCAATTTGGGTTGTTTCCAACTCCTTGTAATTGTGAACTGTGCTACAATGAACAGTGGAGCACAAATTTCTGACCGTAATTTTTTCTTGCCTCTTCTGGGTATATGCCCACTAGGGGAATTACTGCGCCTTATGGTAGCTCAGTCTTCATCTGTTTTACATATTGCCAAATCAATTTTCAAAATGGCTGCACATACCTACAGACCTACCAGCAGCGGGCAAGATTTCTTATCTCATCACAGCCCCTCCAAGACTTGTTACTCTCTAATTTTTGAACCGGGCTCTCATTCAGGGTGTTAGGTGGTATCTCATAGTTGTTTTAATTTGCATTTCTCTTATGGCTAATGATCAGGAATGTTTTATCATGTATTGGTTGGCATTCAGATATCTGGCCTTGTGAAACTTCTGTTCAGGTACCCATCACAGGACACGGCATCCCTTACTGATCCATGGCGCTGCGGGGGACAGCACGGGAGACAGAGGGTGGGAATAGTGCACAGTCGGGCCCTATCATGCTGGGGTCAGGGAACTGGGAGCATTCAGCAGAGCAGCAGGGACAGTAGAGTGATGAAATCTAACAAAAAGAGACTTTGGATTCAGAGTGTGTCACCCCATCAAACTCGACTAGAAAACCCTCGTAATGACCAACGAACAGACCTTGAATTATTCATAGGTTTTTCCATTTTTGTCAGTTCCTCGCTTTTTGTTATTGTTATTTTTTTGCTGTTTTTGTTATTGTTCTGTTGGTTTTGAGTTCCTTTGTTGTCATATTGGGCTTTGACTTTTTTTTTGCAATTAATAATGTATCTGTATGTCTATCTAGATAAGATAGTGGGATAAATAATTTGGTGATGAAAAGATGGAACCAGTGGTTCCAGGGGTATATGAGAGAAGGATAGGTGGGAGAAAGGAGGGGGGAGGGGCAGAGATAATCAACCTAGGGCCAAGAGAACAACAAGTGAGCTAAAATCAATGGTAGGAAGGCCAAAAAATGCCTAGTGGGGCACAATCATGGGCAATGTAGCTAATTTTGTTATTGTTAATTTTTGTTTGTGTTTGGTTATTGTTATTGTTTTCTTGGGTTTGACTTCCTTTGCTGTTTTATTTGGCTTTGTAAGGTTTTTTGCACTTACTAACGTTTCTGCATGTCTATCTTGATAAGAGAGGTGGAATAAATAATTCGGAGATGAAAGAACTGGACCAGTGTTTCTGGGGGCATCTGGGAGAAGACAAAATGGAAGAAAGGAAGGTTATGGGGCCTAAAAAACCCAGGGATAGGAGAAAAACAAGTGAACTATAATCAATGAAAAGAAGATCATAGGATTCCTAGTGGGGTTTAATCAAGGGCAATGTAGCAGTAAAGAATTACTAAACACAGATGAAGGCCAAACATGATGGTGGGACAAAAAGGAAGTAAAAGGAAATAGAGGAAAGAACCAGGAGGCAAGGGATATTTATAGAGGCCTAAATTCAGGAATTTAAATATGAAATATATGAAATGAGATGGGAATAGAACTATGTCCTAATATCTATTTGTTAAGAATTAAGTTTGCAGGTGGACATTGGGCCACAACTCAAGTACACCCTTAATTCAAGAAGACTTTGTTCCAACAATCTAGCATTCTTTGATGCTCAGCTTCCTAACATGATCGCTGATGACAAAATGGGTACATAAGCAATTGTGGTGGAAAACTCTGATTGCCCAGCTATCAAATGATATAGCATCTGGGTCTTAAAGGTTTAAAGTGAAACAAGTGACCATCTGGCTGAGAAACAATGAATTCCACATGGAAGAAGCACACCAGCCTGTGTGATCATGAGTTGCTGATGGGATTCGGTATCAGGCATCTAAGACCCAGAATAAAGCCCTTTCTAAGATATTGGGAGGGGAAGCATGGAGTGAAAACCCAATGTCCACCTATCGCCCACTGGACATGCCCTCACAGAGGGGTCACAAGGAAGAGATGAGTAAGTCAGGGAGCACTGATGACACACATAACTTTCCTCTGTTTCTTTGGTGCTTCCTTCTCTCCACTATCATGACTTCAATTCTACCTTACAAATCAAATTAGACCAGAACATGCATACTGCTACAGACAAGAGCCCTCAACACAGGGAATCCAGGAGAGAGAAAGCCCTCAGGGCCAACGAGAAAGGAGGAATCAATCACAAGGATTAAATTAGAAGCCCCTCCCAGCGGGACAAATAATGGAAAATTGGGGAGTAGGCGACAGAGGATGGTGCAAGATATAGAAAACATAACCTATAACTTATCAAGTGTCCATCAGGGAGTGTGGGTGGGGAGGGAAGGGCAGGAAATGGGAACCTGATCGCAGGGGCTCAAATCCTTCATGTCGGTATGTTTGTTCTCTGCTGGAGAAACAAACTCACTTCCCTCAGATTGAGGCTGACTCATAGTGACCCCATGAGGTCAGGGGAGCACTGATCTCTGGGTTTCTGAAACTAACTCTTGATGGGAGTAGAATGCCCCTAGAGGAGCTGGTGGAATGGAGCTGCTAATCTTGCTGCCAGCAGCCCAACTCGAGAAGACATGATGACATCAAGGCTGGGGACTTCCTGCACACGGCAGTATGCCCTAGGTTCTAATGACCAAGACACTGGCCGAGCCATGAGTTTCTGGAGATGTAGGTTCTTGAGAGGAGTGGAGCACTGTGCTCACCTCAGGCCGCTGGCCCCTTAAAGTACTCCTCGGGATCCAGTCACTTCATTCTGGGTGTACCTATACCTCAGTGACCCCACATTTGTTGCTTGGTAAAAAAAGAAAAAAGACATTGAACTTGTCTTCCAGTTTCAAAATTGGACTCAGAGCCCAGTGCAATGGTATGTTAGAACAAAGCATATATGTGGTCACTTCCCTCTTTGCCCCCCGAAAACAAAAAAATTTCCTTTTAGTTTTTCTCAAAGGGAAAGCAGGGCTGTCTCTGAAGGTGAGAGTCTTCCCTGGAGATTATCTAAGAGTCCTTCCAATGGAGAAGCTAAGATCTGTTTTTGACTCTCAAAGGCTCAGAACTCTTTCTTCTTCTCTTTGGTCCTGATCCACTTTAAAGGTTGCTTTTTTTTTTTCTTATCATACTGGGAGATTAAAAAATCTATCTCTCTCTGTTGTTCACAGCTTGAAAAGGTGGGTGAACACGCTGTTTGCACTGAACAGGTAGTCAAGTAAATAGGAACTGGATTTGTATCTTAAGCTGATTTCCTGAAACAAGCACTAATTAGTGGAATGTGCAGGTGATGACGAAGGTGCCCGCTGAGGCAGACGTTCAAGGTCTCCCAGTGGCTGCTTGCCCAGTGGTACTCCCTGCCCAGGGGGAGCAACGCTTCTGTCTGCCATCTCGTGAATTACTTGGCCTTGTGTAGGACTAATCCCACCAGGGCCGTGAGGATGTTTCTGTGAGAATGGTGGGTGCTTCAAAGGTAGACATCCTCTTCTCTGTGCCGAAACTTCTGGTTCTTTCCAGAGAGCGGTGAGCACTTGGATCCAAAGTGGGTGTCTCTGTCAGGACTGTTTGAAATGAGCCCACTTGATTTTGGCTTTAGGACGGGGTCCTTAAACATGAAGCCCACTGAAGACATTTATCCGGCTTGCTGGGTGTTTTTGCCACCACTGTTGTCCTGCTTAGCAGCCAACTCATCCCAGCCTGTGGTGAATTTGTTCATAGCTTTGTTGTTGTTGCTATTGTTGTTGTTATTTGGGGGGGGGGGTAAACTATAGACCGGCCCTCCAATGGTCTTAGGGACAATGAACTGGCCCCCTGCTTAAAAAGTTTGAGGATCCCTGCTTTAGGACATTACAGTGGCACCTGCACACAGAACCAGAGTAAGGGTGAAAAGTGGTCAACTGAGCTTCCCGGGCACCTCTGAGGCACTGTTCCCCTTTCTGGGGTTGGGGTGTGAACTTTCACCCAAACTCTGCCTCCCAGGAGGGTGTGCTGTCCATCGCTCTTCTGCCCACTTCCTGTTTGTTCTCCAAGTTGTCAGCAGTGCCACAAGGAAGCTCAGTGCACAGGGATTTGAGAGTCCAGATGACCAGCTCCATTCCTGGATCTTCTGGTAGTGACATATGTGCAAATGAGCTTGACACACTGGATGAATTTATGGGTTGTAATAAGAGATATGAGTCCTCAATAAAGGTATTTTGTTAATATATAATATAATATGATATATGATATGATACAATATAATATATATACACACACACACTGCTAGCATCCAAGTGACATAGCTTCCAGTATCACAGCAGCACACAAGCCACCACAGACAATATAAACAAATATAAACACTGACAGGCAAGTGACGCATACTCACCTTATGGTCCATCAATTTCATGGTTAGATATTTGACCAAGAGAAATGAAAACATATGTTCACATACAGACCAGTAGGTTATTGTTTATAGCAGCTTTATTAATAATTATGCAAATAAGACATTACCCAAATATCTATCAATTTGGAACAGATACATAAACTCTAGTATATTCATACAAAGAAATCTTCTCATCAATATAAAGAATCAAGCTGTTAATACATGAAATAATGAACTTGAATTTAATTACATTAGGCTAAGTGGAAGTAGCCAGATACTCAAAGCTAGGTACTGTAGGATTCTATTCATATAATTTTCTAGAAAAATAAAAACTTAAAAATAGCTGTAAAATGAGTGAATGTCAGGGACTGAATGTAGGAGATGGATATTGTCTGCATTTATTACAAGAAAGCTTTTTGTAGTGATCAGGGTGATTGATCAATGGTATGATTAAGTTGGTGGTTACACAAGGTGTTCATTGATCAAATATCAGGAAACTGCTCATTTGGAAGTGATGAATTCAGACATTAGTAAATCCAACTTTGAAAACCCAAAATTTTGCAAAGAGAGTGAAACATAATTAATTGCTTGACTCATTGACCCCTTACTGTGAATTAAAATAAATCTTTTCAAAATTTTGGTGAATTGATCTGAAAAGTAAATATTTTATGTTTTTATCTACTCATTGGAAAATATTACATAATAAATTTCTTTACAGGAGTAGACATTCATTTTTTATAATATCCCTTTATAATAGATTGTTTAATCTCATAGAAATGTTATCTTATTTTTTCTTTAAAAATCTATGCTGTTTTCTGAGAATCCTAATAGAAACATCAAGGTTGTATTTGAGGTTAGTAAAATATACTATTACAAAATCATAGACATACATAAAATAAAGCTATTGTTTCTGGACATATCCTCTATCAAAGTGCACATTACATTTAATAACTTTTGGCATAATTTATATTTCATAAAATTTAGTAGTTCATTAATATCAAGAAGAGCTGTACAATCACCAATCCAATCACTTTCAGAACATTTTCTTTTCTAGTACTCATTGTTGCTAGCAACCCAATTCCTCAAAACCTCTCCTGTCCTGTCTCTGTGTAATTATTAAGTTCAGTTTCTATTGTTATACATTTATCAGTTAGGGATCTCATAATCATAAAGTCATATAAAACAAAGCAAGGGAGGAAATGAACTCAAAAATCAGAGAAAGATTTTCAGTGGAAAAGATAGCATATCATAGAAAAAAATTCAAAGGCAATGTTTCCATCTCCCCTCACATTTCTTCAAGGAATTATGCATTATTTGACTTGCACCACATTAAATAACACTTTGACATCTTCCAGGCACTAGAATATAATCAGTCTTGAGAGCCAAGATCAGAATTGTAGAGTGGACAAGGTACGGGTTACCAACTGGGTTTCCTTGGGGTAGCTTTTACTCCCCTTGAAGAATGTGTAGGTGTCTTGTCTTGATGGAAGAAAAAAATCCTCAGTGTAACTTTACTATGCTTTTCCTTATCTATGTAATTTTCGTTAGAAAAAGAAAAATCTTCAGATGAGTCCTGTGTCCTTTGAAAAATATCTAACCAGATTGCCTTTGAAATTCCCAAAGCAGTCTCCATAATCATCTGGCTTGACCTCTCAGTGTTGAATTTAACTAGTCCTAAGAATATCACTAAACCTTTTGGTAAAGGCTTTTTAATGAGATTAAGACAAGCATATTACTGAGATTGTCTGCAGTTATCACTCATTGCAGACACATGTTTACATATAATTTATTTGTGATACTCATGTTTGGACTGAAACCCTAGTAGCATTATTTTTTTATATCCTAAAACAACAAATTCAATACCATCAAGTCAATGAAAGATATGCTCGCTAAGTATTTTTAACTTGATTTTTAATTTATATTTGATTTAGTAGTTTTTAATACTAAGTTTTCAATAGATTAAATATGTTTAATATTTTCAGAGGATGAAAACAAGTGGGAAGAATTCTAAGGTCACATTTACAACTTAGATTATGTTATTAAGGATATGAATATTATGCAGAATAGGGACTAACCAAAAGTGCTCTCCAAAACTAATACCTAAATTCTGTTGGTGGCCAGTCAATAATAGTTTGCAAAAAACAAAAGCATTGAGCTGAGCCCCAGTTGGTATAGTGGTTGTGCGTGGGACTGCAATCACCTGGGATGGAGGTTCAATTCCAGCAGCGGCTCCACAGGAGCAAAAGCTGGACCTCCTACCCCACCACCAGAGGGCAGTGATGCCCAAAAAACAAAAACAAAGCATTAGTTTCACTCCATCCTCATAACTCCCCTTAACATTTATGATTAGATTTTTGACTATCACGTTTTGTTACAGTAAATGTATGCATGTACTTCTACAAAATACATTTTACTGGTTCATAATGTTTTTAAGAGTCTACTGTTTTTGCCAGACACTGCTTTAAATATTTTAATTTCCTAAAAAAAGTTACCAAAGAGTTAAGTCTTACTCATGGAAACCAATAGGAATCAGAGCAGAACTGTGTTGCATAGGATTCCCAGTGGTTCGAAGTAAATGAATCGCAAGGTACTTCAGTCAAGATCCACTGACATCAGCAATGAGCTCACTTGTTCCATGTCCTCTTCTGGATCTAGTTTGAGCCTCCGGCAGATCCCTGTCAATGTACTCCTGCAATTGCTGTTGGCTTAATTTCAGCAGAAATTTACTAGCATGTAATATTAATTATGTAATTCGATAATTTGTGCAGTCTTTTGAGTCACCTTTCTTTGCAATGGACATGATAATGGGCCGCTTCCAATCAGTTGGCCAAGTGGATATTCTCCTAATTTCAAGCCAAAGAGAATGAGTGCTTCCAGTGCTTTATCGGCTTGTTGAAACATTTCAATGAGCGTTTCCTCAGTTTCTAGAACCTTGTTTTTGCCTATTGCTTCCAGTGACGATTTATCTTCTTCTCTCAACATCATTGGTTCTCCCTCATATACTCCCTCTTGAAATAGTGTAATGCTGACTGGTTATTTTTGGTACAGTGACTGTAATCTTTGCAACTTCTTTTGAAAATTCCTGCATCTTTCAATATTTTTTACATAGAATCTTTCCAAATTGCAATTCAAGGTTGGATTTTTTCTTAAATTCTTTCAGTGTAAGATATGATGAATATGTCAATCTATTTTGAATCTCTAACTTTGGGTCTTTGCACATGTCATTATGTTTTACTTTGTCTTCTCAAGCTACTGTTTTCACCCCTTTAACTTCATCATTTCTTCCATGTGCCTTAATTACTCTATGACTAAGAGCAATTTTAGAGTCTCTTTTGACATCTGCTTTGATGGTTTCTTTACCTTTAAAAAATGACCTTTTGCTTTCTCCCTATATGGTATTTTTTATGTCACCTTACTACTCCTTCGCTCTTCTGTCACTTGTGGGCAGTGCATCAGATCTGTTCTTGAGATGTCTCCAAATTCAGTTTGGGATAAGCTGAAGGTCATATTACTTTTTCTATTAAATGAATAGCTTTAATGGAGCCAGCAGCCGTGAGTCCACTAGTGCTCAAGATCTCTTAACCCCAAACACTACTCGCAATCTCATTAATAAAGCAGCAGACTATGAGTGGAAAGGATGACTTTTGCATCCAATCATGACTACAGATGCAGACTAGAGTGATGAGCCTGTCAGGGTACTTCACGCCAGTATTTGTTATGAACATGGGTGGCAGTGCACCAAATTTTCCTTAAAGTATTTTATTGGGACTCGTATCACAATCCATATATACATCCATTGTTTCAAACACATTTGTACATATGTTGCCATTATCAGCTTCAAAATATCTTCTTTCTTTTTGAGCTCTTGGTATCAGCTTCTCATATTGTTCCTTTCCTCCCAACCCTTCTTCCCTTGGTAATTTACAGAATATTTTTTTCATATTTTATGTTGACTTTTGTCTCCCATCACCCACTTTTCTCTTGTCCATTCCCCTGGGAGAGGGTTATTTGTAGATCATTGGGATTGGTTCCCAATTTCTCCTCCCATATTCCCCTTACCCTCCTGTTATTGCACTGCAATTATTGTTCCTGAGGGGTTTATCATTCCTGGATTCCCTATGTTGTGAGCTCTTAGCTGTACCAGTGTACATGCTCTGGTTTACCCAGATTTGTAAGATAAAACTGGGGTCATGAGAGTGGGGTGGGATGTTTTAAAGAACTAGAGGAAAGTTGTTTCATTGGTTCTCCACTACACTGGCTCATTTCTTCCTTGTGACCCTTCTGTAAGGGATGTCCATTTGTCTACAAATGGGCTTTGGGTCTCCACTCAACAATCCCCCTCATTCACATTGACATGATTTTTTGTTCTGATTCTTTGATGCCTGACACCAGATCCCACTGACACTCATAATCACACAGGCTTTTGTGCTTCTTTCATGCCTGCTTGGTTGCTTCTCCGCTAGAAGGCGACTTGTTTATCTTCAAGCCATTAAGACCACTGTTGCTATAACTTTTGATAACCAGGCACCATCAGATTTATTCACCACATTTGCTTGTGCCAAAGGTCATATCTAGGCGCTAATGGGTTTGATTTAATTTTCCTCAGCTTCCACCTTAATTTACATATAAGCAATTGATGGTCTGTTCTACAGACATTCTTGGCCTCATTTTAGCTGCTGATATTGAGCTTCTCCATTGTCTCTTTCTACAGATGCAATATTGCTTCTTGTGTTGTTAAACAAGAGGTGCTTGTTATGAAGATGTTGGTTTTGCAAAATTCTATCATGTGATCTCTTGTTTGATTTCTATTTCCCAAATATACTTCCTTCATTTTTTGTTTTCAACTTTTACATTCAAATTGCTGATAATGATTAAAGTAACTTGATTGAATGATCAACCAATTTCTGATGGAAGACATTGGTAGAATTCATTAACTTATGCATCATTAGATTTTGGAGTTAGTACATAAATTTGAACCATAGTTATATTGATTATATTTCCTTGAGATAGAATCAACCCTATCACAGACAGTGCTGTACTTCAAGAAAGAGCTTGAAGATCTTCTAGATAGAATGTCCAGTATGACATTCCTCCTGTTTCATTCTCAACACCGCAAATCATGATTTCTCACTCAAAATGCCAATACCAGTCCATTTAAGCTCAGTAATTCCTAGAATGTCAATTTTATGCCTCCCATTCTATTTTCTACAAATGCTTCTTTTCATGTGGTTTTTAGTATCTGATGCTTTGATTCTGTACCTAAGACTATCTTGGGTAAACCCTCCAAAGTAAAAAATCTTGTTTGCTGTCTGTTCTTAGCCTGGAAGCTTTCCCAAGGCCATTGGAAAACACATAAATATTTCACAATATATAATTAGATATTATTTTGTGATTAGTCAGTATTCTTTAATTATGTTCAATTTGTAACAATGAAAATGCATCCTACATATCAGATATTTACATTACAATGCATAACAGTAGCAAAATTATAGTTATGAAGTAGCAATGAAAACAATTTGATGATTGGGGATCATCTCAACCTAAGGAACTGTAAGAGAGGCTCGTGGCCTCAGGGAGATTGAGAACCACGGTGTGACTGGAAGGTATTCAGCTCTTTCGTCCCACGGGGCAGGCATTTCACTCTTCTGTTTTGTGCTCTTGATTCCACGATCCATGCTCTCTTGCCACTCTTCAGGTGAGCCGGCCTGAGAAAGTTCAGTCAAGGTTTCCCAGGGTTGAAGAAACGTTCCTCCGTCTACCATGCCGGATTCTTCTCTCTTGATGGCAGTGAGATCCCACATTTCTGCTTTGTAAGTCACTCATTTTAAACACAGCAGTATGGGAAAACGGATCGCTCTCATGTCAGAGTGACACACACACACTGTTTTTATGGTTCCAGCCAGGCATTTGATAGGAGTTATAGACTAGGACTAGAAGAGTCATATCAAGTAAGTCACTGTCCTACAAATATAACCATGTTAAATTCTCAATTCTTTTAGTTCACCAATTTATAAGTAAAAGTTAAAAACAGTTAAGGAACAAAAGTGTCTTTCCTCCTTTCTACATTATCTTCCACCATCTATTTTGATGTCTTTCATAACATCACCCTTTCCAAAGCTCTGATTTACTCTATCCACAGATTAAGGAAGTTAAAAAATAAAGTCTTTGAGAACTATATTCATTTTATTTTATGGAAATTATGCAAAATTCCCCAAAAGGATAGAATACTCAGAATCCAGAGGACACATCTAAATTAGTTTTCAATGGTTGTATTTCAAACACCCCTAATTTCACTTGTACCAAAATATGGGGAAGGGGAGGAAAATAATCAATTCATCTTATACTTTTAAATTTTATTTTAATCAATAGAATTTATCAGTAAAATATGAACAGAATTTTAAGAGGGAGACTATTTCAGTACAACTTTTCAACTTCTCTCAGAATTTTGTCTGAAATATGAATCATTCTTTCACCAATTGAATTATGTTTATAGCTTAAATTAGAAAATATAAGATTAAAATAAAGAAAAATATGAAGAAAGAGACTCAAGACTGGAAGAGAGAAAGTAGTGAAAGGGAAAAGAAATAAACTTAGAACTATGTCTATTTTTTTTCTTTTTAGTTGAGGAAGATAAGGAGGTAAGTTTGGACAGGAGGTCAGGGTACTTCTCACTAATGCTTTCCACATGATGAGCTAAATTATAGTTTCTCCGCTTCAAACAGGGATATCTTCTCCCTTAGAAGTGTCAACATCTGTTTAGCGAAATAACATCTGTTAGGCAGTGGAGATATAAGGAGATAAGTTGCTTACTCAGACAATGAGGATATGATGAAGAAATCATAACAAACTAGAAAATTGAGATTAGGATCTGGGCATAATTAGCAGTTCTTAATGTGCCAAACACTATTTTTGAACACATAATTAATGAGGTTAGATGATCCCAGTTATTGTCAGCAACTCCAGCTGTTGGTAGCTCAACAATCTGTTCAAAAACATTGACTAGGTGGTGGAGAACAGGTTTTCTTAGGGTAGTGCTTACACAAAAGCATTCAATGAAAAATTGTCTGCTTGTATAATTTCCAGGCACATGCCAGAATAGACCAATTTTCTCTGTGAACAATATGAGGTTTTTATATTACCTAGCCCAAAATGGGAGTCTAAGTATCACAGATAGTTAAATATTATGCTACTAACTCAAAAGTTGCTTATACCAATCTACTCAGATGAATTTGACCAAAAAAAAGGCCATATCAATGTATATCAATGACTGAGCTTTGAATAATTCAGTTTATGCAGCAAGAAAAACACATTTGTTGAGATTTTTATCATTTTAAAATAGTATTTATATGCATATAATTTCCTATTTAACTAACCCCTGCAATGATTAGTCCAATAACCTCTGAATTTGAAAATGAGTGGGGCTGAGCCCCGGTGACATAGTTGTTGAGTGTGGGACTGTGGCCCACTGCGTGGCGGTTCAAATCCCGCAGCAGCAAGGCTGGAAGCTCTTACAACCACCAGAGGGCAGCGATGCCCCCCCCCACACACGGGAAATGAGGGGGGCATGTTCATTGCTTAAGAAGTTAAGGTTTGAAAATGATGGATTCAGAAGTTTCATTCCAAATAATTTCTGAAATAGGGTCCATAATGGCACTTTCAACAGTTCAAATTGACCAGACATTGTTGGGGAGAAAGATACTCCACTATTAACTGTTCTGAGATTACTGTCATGTGGTAACACAATTAGTTTGAAATTAAATAATTTGAATACCTTATTGATTTCTCCTTAGCTTTGGACTGGTGGTAGGATTCTTATGCGCTTTCCTTCATGGGGTCAATATAGAATCACATCACTGATGTTCAGACAAAATTTGCCATTTAGCACCACTGCCATGGAAATAGAAAAATTTTTCTGAGGGATTGGGGATTTTCTGAGGAATCAGGAACCATTCTGGGAAGCATTTACTTCTTAACAAAATTTATAAATTTGTGTATTTGGCTTCTTACACATAAAGTGGGATAAGTATCCATCCAAGTTATGATGGTATTAAGACTGGCCTAACTAGAGTGGTATGAAAATTGATCTTGCTCTGGGAAGTATAGTCAGTGAAAAATAAAATTTGTATCAAGCATGTCTAGTTAATGGCGATATGTTGGAATAATTACTCAAGTTTTCATTAGTTCATATGAAATAGAAATAGGATAATCTACTACAGTTCATTGTATTCAGATGGCACTTTTACATGGATCAAGTTTTGCAAACAGAACAAGGGTTCTTTCAAGTTTAAAAACAAGAAAGGTGTGCAACAAGTTTATATCCATCCATACTTGTTCATTCTGTATGCTGATTAAATAACTAGAGAAGCTGGGTTACATAAAAAATAATGTGGCATCAGATTCAAAGGAAGGCTTATGAACATCCTGTGATATGCAGATGATATATTGTTGCTAAAGTAAGTAGGACTTATATAAAGGGGCAAGAGAATAAAAAAAGAAAAATAGGAAAGAAAAATAAATATTTGTATATATTTTATATGTTATATGTGCAAATGTATAAGGATGAGCTAGCATCCTACCCCCCAAAAAAAACAGGAATTGCACTGGGTTAAACAAAGCTTTTGCAATATGCATTTGTCTCGGTAGGCTAACAACCAGCAGTAAGTTCAGAGTTTAATGCATCCAGTGGCATTGCCTGCAAATGTTCTCTCTGGTCACAGTGAATTTTTTTCATAAAAACAGTTTCACTTGAACTTCATGATTTAGGTGGTGTGATGGCTGATTTAAGAGAACAGTGTGCAGCTGTGAAATTTTGTTTCCTGCTCTGGAAAAATGTGACAGACTCTGTGGTGATGTTAAATACAGCTTATAAGATTAGCACTATGGGGGAAATTCAAGTGAATGAGTGGTTTTTTTATTTCAAAATAAGTAAAATGCTGATTGATGACAAACCTCATTCAGGAATTCCATCAACTTCTTGATTGGACAAAAAAATGTCAATTCATAGTGCATTTGCATTCCATTCCACCAGGTCAGATTGTTAATCAAACTTTTTATTTAGAGGTTTTGTAAAGATTGTGCTACAGTAAGCAACAAAAAAGACCTGTGACAGGCAGGTGACTGGACTTGCCACTATGACAAAGCACCTGCTGATGCAGCCATCTCAGTTTTGGGCCTCTCTTTCCCCACACATCTTACTTACCTGACCTCACTCTATGTGCCTTCTTTCTGCTTCTGCGAATGAAGAGGGACCTGGAAAGACAGCAATGCAAAGACATAGAAGGGGTAAAGTAAAAAAGAAAAAAGGAAGATACTGTCAGTCATCCAAACAGATGTGTTTAAAAATGTTTCCAAGGATTGAATTGCAGATTTGACAAATGTGGTACATGTCCTGGAGAATATGTTGAAAGTGATAAGGTTGTTTTGTAAAAAGACAAAAACAAAAACAAACAAGTACATAACTTTGAAAAAAATCTGGTGCTTTTTTGGGGAGGTTAACTCCTTGTATATAAATATATGCATACATGTATATAATATATATACATATACATCCACATGCTACAAGGAAACAGATGGACTTTGGGTCTCTACTTAAATCTTACCTCAGTAAAAGAACAATTTGTTCTAATAACGTGGCATTTTATGATACTCACCTCTCTGACACAATCACTGAAGACAAAATGGATTCATAAGCAAATGTGGTGAAGCAAGCTGATGGTGTCCAACTATTAAAGGATATAGTGTCTGGGAACTTAAAGGCTTACAGTTAAACAAGTGGCCATCAATGAGGGAAGCAATAAGGGCCACATGGAAGAAGCACACCAGCATGTGGGATTATGAGATATAGATGGGAAGCGATATCAGAAATTAAAAAACAAGCAACCAAATCAGTGTGAAGAGGAATGAATATAGTGGAGACACAAAAGCCACCTGTAAGATAATTGGACTGTTCTTCTGAGAAGGGTCAAGCAAAAGGGATGATAAATCCAGGGTGTGGCGTGGCATTGTTGAACCACATAGTTATCCTCTAGTTCTTTAGTATTTCCACCCATTACTATCATGGCTTTTATTTGTTTTACCTCATTAAGAATGTTAGGTTTTATATGTTTGTCTGTACATACAATATCATTTGGTACATGAAACCTATATCAGTCCGGATAGGCTAGAAGAGCAAATTTCGTAGACATGCATATTGATATAAGAAAAAGGTATATAAGAGAAATAGGACATTAAAAAAGCATCCCAATTCAATCCAGTACAACGTCATAAGTTATTAACCCATAATATTAACCCATATGCCCGAAATCAGTCTACAAAGTCTCCTTCCAACTCATGAAGTCACAGGTCAGTGGGTGCAGAGTCCCGGCGCTGGCAGGGGTCTCCCCTTGGCTCCTCACTTCCAGGGCTCAGGGTTCATTAACAGCATGCTGCTCCAGCTTCAGAGGTCTGGCTCCATCAGGGCAAGGCTGTGTGGTCTCTCAGATGGCTCCTCCAGCTTCTCAGATTCTGCCAGCTTGTCTTGTCTGTGATTCATTGTCTCTGAGACTAACTCCCAACAACTGGGAGATAGCTTCTCATCTCCACGAGGGAAATATCATGAGATTTCCCAGAAGTCTCAGGAGAAAGCCATGCCAACATGGAGGCCTCATTGACTACTCAATGGCTATCTCCAGATTAACAGGCTAGACTCCACCCCTACATTTCAATCATATAATTAACATAAACACATGACTGCCACAAAATCCAAGATAGATAACCCTTCTGAAAGAGGAATATGATTAATGGTTCCCCGAGGGCATGGGAAGAGAAGGGGGTTGGGGGGGGGGGTGGATAGGACTATAACTGTATAATCTCACTTGATAGGCTTGTATGGCAGAATTGTATATGATGTCCATATATTGACTTATTTAAGATATGAGAAAAAACTATTGTAGCAGAAAATTAATAAGGGTTCCTGGGAGATAGGGTAGGGAAAGGAGGGGCTAAAGGGGCATGAATATCAAGGAATCCAAGAAGAAAGAAAATGTGTGAAACATTGTGGTAGCAATTGCACAAAACTGCTTGATGTGTTTGAACTATGGAATGTTATGATATTTGTAAGCACTCCCAATAAAATTATTTTTAAATTTTTGAAAAAAGATCAAGAATTGCAGCCTTCAGTCTGGATTATAACTGAATTTGAAGAAGACCAAATTCTCACAGCTAGACCAATATGTAACATCCCAATAAATGGACAAAAGTTGAATTTTTCAAGGAATTCGTCTAGATTGTATTCACAATCAATGCTCCTGTAAGCAGTAGTCAAGAGATCACAGTATGCATTGCATTAGGTAAAGAAACCATTTCCTGGAAAAGGATATTATGTTTGGTGAAATAGAAAAGAAGCAAAGAGAGGCAGACCCTCAAGGAAATGAATTGATACCATGGTGCAACAATGGGCTCAGGCACAGGAGCACTAGTGAGGATGGTAAAGGATGGGACAATATTTTGTTGGGTCGTACATAGGTTCATTATGGTTTGGATCAACTCCATCGCACCTATTTACAAGAAAATGAACCAGATACATATATAAATCAGACATATGAATTGATTTTGGGTTAACATTTATTTCTAATCCTGATCTAAGATCAATTAGTTCTTTTTTGTGTGTGGGCATCACTGTACCCTGGTGTGTGTAGGAGGCCCAACCTTGCTCCTGGAGAGCTGCTGCTAGATTTGAACCACCAACCCTGTTGACCACAGTCTTGCACACAACCACTACGCCACCGGGGATCAGCCCAATCAATTAGTTCTTATGGGTTGGTCCTACGGTCCTACTCCATACACACTACTCCTGAAGAGATCACTAAAGATGCGGGTACTATATTGAAATCTGGGGAAGAAACACAATTGGTTTCTAGATATCATAACATTTGAAACTTTAAAGCCTTGTATGAACAGAAGCAGTCATATAAATATGGTATGAAGAAAATAGACAAGGAATAAGTACAACAGCCTGTGCTTATTGTGTCAACCTGGCCAATAGGAATATGTAGAATTAATGCGGTTACAGTTTGATTGGAGGGCGAAGAGATAAATGGCTCTGTCAGGCCTGGTCCCTCTTTCTTGCTCTCTGGTGATTGGAGCATGCTGTAGCATGCGGTTGCTTAAGCTAGTCCCCTGCATCAAACTGTGAGCTACACTACCTGTGAGACAGACCAATGGATGGCTCTTGTCGCAAGAGGTTGAGGCTCCTTCATACCTTGCTTCACCTGCTGCTTGTGAGTACATTGCTTAAGCTGTGGCAGGTGGTTCTTATTGCCTTGAATTGCTTAAGTTTGCCATCCCATCCTGACCTGCTTTGCTAAGCTCCAAGCTACTAATTGTTGGTGACCTACACTGCTATTCACTGTCTACAAGTAGACTCTGCTTGCCTTGCCTGAGGAAGAACTCTGCCGTCTGCTTCCTTTTCCTTGGACCCAGCAGACTGAGTTGAAGGAATTCCAGTAAATTGTGTAATAGCTGGTCTCCATAAGTCAGTTGAACTGAACCCTCTGTACGGTGGTTTGAAATAATTAGCTGTTATAGTCTTTCTCACAGTATCAATCTGTCCTCATATATACGTACATGTATGTCTATATAATCACAAATTTCCTGGTTTTGTTTCTCCAGAGAATACTGCCTAATATAGTGATTCAAAGATTCTAAATACTACAATCTAAATATGAAGGAAGGAATGGTATTAAAGCTTAAATTCTGGACTGTCAGATTTCAGAAGGCTATGAATGACAGTGGCAGTCCAAGATATATTAGTTGGGCACCACATGAAATGAATCCCAGAGTCTGACCATAGTTTTGGGATATGAAAACTGCTTCCTGGAATCCCCACTGACAATAGTACAGAGATGAGAATAGCTTTGCTGTCAGACAGAGAGCATTCTAAAGTAAATTATGGAAGTTTTAGTTAGAATTAAATGCATTACTTTATCATTTGATATGGCATTTGACTAATTTTACAGTGGTTTAAGTTTTCAATAATTTCTTTCTTTTTGATTTGGGTTTTTCTATATTATGTCTGGTTATTGTGGCTCAGATGTTTCTGTTCATTCCTGTTCATGTTTTCTATGGTTTTCTTTATATGAAAACCAGGATAGGTAAGTATAAAGAGACAGCAACTTGATTAATAATTATTTAGGGGCATAACAGTGGAGGTTTCATGGAAATGGAAAGATAACAAAATGAATATGAAAAGAAAAAACTGTGCTGAAATTGTGGTGATGATTGCACAACTCTTCTTAATAAGATTGAACAAATTTGTATATGTGAAGTTGATATGCTATTGTGATAGGTAGATTTATTGTTCCAACCTGGCCAATAAACATATTTGGGATTAATTGAGGGCAGAGAGATAAATGGCTTAGTGAGGCTCACCTGTTTTGTCCCTTTCTCTTGGACGAGCAGACCAGTGTGCCACTACCTTAGCCGATTCTCTGCCTCAACTTGCAAGTTGCACTCTCTGCGGGACACCCAACCCATGTACTGTGTTGCTATAGTTTGAGGTTCCTTCACGACTTGCTTCATCACACTACTGGAGTACACATCACTTCAGGTGGGAATGTTGGCCCCTGTCATCTGGCTGACTGTTGGTGACCTCCCTTGCTGTTTGCTACCTATGGCCAGATAGCCTGAATTGCCTTAAAGAGGACTCAGCTGTCGGCTTGCTTGACTTGAACCCGGCGACCATCAAGACTTGAACAACTGCCAACATATTAGCTGTCTCATGGAAGTAAGTTGCACTGATCCATTTGTACTGCTCTATAGACTAATTAGCTGTTTATTTCATTATATATATATATATATATATATATATATGATCATAAAAGTCCTGGTTTTGTTTCTCTAGAAAACCCTGTCTAACATAATATGCCATATAAACTAGTTTTTAGTTGTAGAAAACAGTGACATCATGACATCATTATAACAGTTCAGCTGTTCTACTTGTATCTATCCTTTTTCTTTCAATAATTTCATCAGGGGCTCTCCTTGTTTCAAGATCTTCTACATTTTTTCTTGAAATATAATACTTTTCAATTTTGTGTATTTTTAATTTTTTGTATATTATATATTCCTTATATACTGATTTATATCTAAAAATTCAAATGAGAATAATGAAGTAGTTCATTATTCTTCTGAAATGTTCATTACATCCATTATAAGATTCAGAACATAGATAAAATAACACACAAACTTGGATCAAAGGCTTCCTTTAATCAGGAAGCAAACCTATTATACTATTTTATCATGTCTATGCTACATCAGCTCATTATATAAATTTATTTTCATGGGAAAAAAACCAACACAACACTATTAACCTGAGAACATTTACCAGAGCCTGGGACACATGTTCATGGTTTTCGACTTTAAATTTGGTAGAAATGTTATGTGTGTACTCTCTCAGAAAATTTGGTATTCATAATGTACTTACACAAATCTTATGCATGTAGCATGTATTTGCATAGAAAACATTTTCATATGCTGTTCAATTAATCCTCAAAACAAACATCACTGGACCAATTCAAGGGATTAAGGTGTCCTAATAGCCTCACCCACAGGCTATCATTCTTTCTAGCAAAAACACTATAGCTTGCTTAGCAGTGTTATCGCACTTGGATAAATTGACTTCAAACTATATATTGTACATTTCTGTTTTGGACAATGTACTTTGAAAACTACTGTAGTTTTAATTCATTAAAACTCAGACTTCTTCATATTATTTTGAATTAAGTTTGTGTTTTGTTTTTATAATTCTGGAAGCACATATATATTGTCTTCTCATATGCATGCACGCATATACATATATGAATATATATATATACATGCACACATGTATTCCTGAGAATTCCTGCCATACCCATTAAAACCTTGCTGAAATTTGTATGTACTGTACATCAATCATATAGAAAACACATGCACACTTTTTCTAGAGAATAAACAAAAATTATGTTCGTTTAGGATGAGATTTAGATTTTTCATAAAAGTGACTTTTTTTTTCAAAAGACAGAATAAAAATTTTCCTTTAAAAATGAGCTGATTTCATGGCAGCATGCTGATAGACCCTGTTCCCTGGAAACTGGAGTTGCCACAGGGAGAACCCTGCCTGTGCTGTGATTCCTGGTGTCATTGTGTGTGCTTCGTGAGTCTGAAGAGGACTTATATATTGGTATCATACATATGGGCTAATAAAGGATTTATGACCTTGGACTGGACGAAGTTGGGATGCTTTTTCAATGTTCAATTGTTCTTATATATAAAATCTTTCTTACACACACACACACACATGAGCTGATTAAATGTATGCTTTTGAAATTGTTCTGCTTGGGGATATTCTTTGCTTCACTGTTCCCCTAAGATTCTCCTCTCTTTGAATTTTGTTCACCGTCTTTTGTCCATTCTCAAATATTGCTACCCTAAATGACATTGGTCATTCCATCTTTCTTGGTCTCCATCCTTGGTCTCCACGATGAGCCTTCCTTCTCCCTATTGGCTCTCTCTGTATCTTAGATTTTAGAATCCCAACCCAAACAGTTCCTGCTTCCTCTTTGCACTTTAACCTTTAAAAGATCCATCCACATATATTTGAGTATATTAATGGCACAAATTCTAACAACACATCTTTTTATGAAGGTATTTGTCTGAATTAGATTGTAGCCATCCACCATCCTGCTCTAGGTACAATCAGACGTCCACAAAGGCCAGTCTCTCTCTGCCTTAACTCTTACTAACCATTAAAGCAGGGAGCACTGTACTTTATGAAAGTAGTCCATGTAGTCTGACCATATTTCAGCAGCAGGATAATCAATAATATGAAAAATGAAGTGTTTGTGGAAAAAGAGAGCCCTAGAACACTGTAATAGTAGCCTAGTTAAAAACACTAAAATCTCCAACAGTAATATGCTTTCTCTACATTGCCAGTAGGAGATATTCTTCAGAAGGTATTGCCCACAACATTTTATTTTAGCATTTCTCCTTAAGGTGTCAAGTAACAATATTAAACAAATATACAGACTATAAGATATTGACACGGTGTATGGACTTGAAGAATTATATTTGAGCCCAGAGTTTCAAAAAAACACACACTCCTATCTTTGTATGAACTATCTGTCATAAGAAAATTGTCAAAAATGTTGATACTGACAACTATCATTTTTAATCTGTGCAGAGCATTAACGATGGTACTGGATGACCCACAATTTAACCCACTTTGCTATTACATGTGTTTAGTGCTGATGTTGAAATAAAGTGGGTATTTTGCCTCCTCCCAGAAACAAGTGGTCGTATTCTGTGTATTCTCTTCTCCCCTTGATGACACCTCTGATTGCATCTAACCAGCCAGCAAAAAAAAAAAAAAAAAAAGACTGAAAAAAAAAGAGATTTCATTTGGCCAGATGAACAAAGAACAATTGTTTCTGTTAAGCAGCGAAGTTCCTAATGCAGCCAGAGGTTACAGCAAAGAATCCTCATAAAGGAAGAAGGGGGGAAATATCTCCATCATGTCAGCACTGCCAGTGACCAAAGCCATACTCCAGTGAATGACCTATAGCCTTCAGAGCAGAGAAATATTTCTTCCTCCATAAAGTGAGTGTTATTTGATTAAATGAATGTTTCTCTAATAAATAGCATACTAAAGGTCTTTCAAAAAGCTCCGAATAACTCTCTTATCTGAAGCCAAATAAAAGATATATTGGCTAAAACAAAACTTTCATCCAAATTAATAATGTCTTTATATATCCCTGTCCAGATCTGCATTGGCTCAAGTGCTGGGAGGCCGTTCCCCAGAAACCACTCTCTCACCGACTTTTTCTGTTGAAATGGTTATCCTTTCTGTCTTCCTTCACAGGCAAACCTTTTTAGTGTGCTTGTCCCATTGTCCATGAATAGCATTATGTGAGATTCGCCAATCAACCATAAGAGAGTTGATCATTTCACATCATTAGAAAGACACAACTAAAAAAATTTTTTAATTAAAAAATAAAATGTGATTAACTTTAATGTAGTGAGTATACTTAACCTTCCCCCAAATATAATTGACCCTCTCTCCTTACATTTTTATCTGATCTATTTATCCCTTTTTCAAATGTTATATATTGCCAAAGATTAAAAATCTTACTATTCTAAAACTGGCACTATAAAATGTTGTTAGTAAAATGAATGGGTTGATCACCTTCAGGGCACAATCTCAGGAGTAAAATTCTTACTAAATTGATACTAATATACATTCTTCTTTGTAGAAGAATGAGACAGCATATATGTATGTGGATCATAAGAATTTCAAAGAACTAGAATTCCAGAAATTTTCTCATGAAAATATGTACATAGAATAAATGGCAATTGGTTACACTTGGTGCATAGTCAATTAATGTGGCCATTCTAGTCACAAATTCCTATGTGATCCACTGGAATTCTGAACTCTATTTACCTGACAGGGGAAATACCATGATGACAAAGGTGGTTTTTCCATACCAAGGCTTATCCATTGCACTGTGGATGTGCTGACTCCTGCAATTTCCCCAAATGGGGGAAACTCGACTGCATAATTTGTCATTGTGAGGAACTGTGTTCGTACTCTCCCCTGAAGAGAAGGAAGAGAGGGAGGGAGGGAGGAAGGAAGAAAGGAAGGAGGGAGGAAGAAAGGAAGGAGGGAGGGAGGGAGGAAAACCACATAAAAAGGAATTCTGGACTCTATGCCTGACCTATGATCCCAATTTAGAGGGAGTTCTATGTTCTAGGATTAAAATAAGGTTAAGTTCTGACCTTAGTACAGGGTGTGAATTGATTTTATTTCCTTAGAGGCATTTTTAATATTACTTTGCTGGAGGCTATGATTTAAGACACCAGCCTTCATGTTTCTTGAAGTCACGCTTGACTAAAAGACGAGTACTAAGCATGCATCAAAGCCATTTCTCAGTATTTAAGAGTCCTCTGGGACACAGAAAGATATCCCAGTACATTTGGAGGAGCATGTACAAGACCTCTTTCAGAAGTGGCAGAGGCCAGCAAGAACAAATGCACTAAAGATGGTAGCACAAAAATTATGGGACAGAGCAAGAGGAACACCAGTGAGTTTATGCAACTATAAGGTAAAGTGATAGCCTGGCTTCCTAGCCCATTGAGGTAGAGGCCGTGTGACTTAGAGCAAGAGGACCAGAGAGAGATTTGACTGCTGGCTTAGGAGACTTGCCAGCTAATACTGCTGTCAATTAATATCAGTATGCTTAATGTTGACTAATCCCATAACTCATTGACTTCCTTAGAGAACTCTTTTACTCATGAATATTGTCTGTGAGTTCTGTGTGACCACCAATGAATTAGTGCACCCAAAATACAAGCAGAGCGCCATGGGAGGAACGATCTGTGTCAGAATCGGGTGAAGAAGAATAAGTGTGCATGACCCCTGCCTTGTAGCAATAGGGTAGCCAGAGGAGGTCAGATATGGCCAGATCACACCAGCAGTTTATTTTGCAACACGGAACGAGGATTCTGTGTGGTCTAAATTAGGAAAGAGGTGCATCGGGGTTCAGCAACTTTATCATATTTATCCAATCTATAGGTTGAACAAATAATTCAGAAGCTGGACATGAAGAGGAAGGAGGTTTCAGCATGACAGGATGAGACGAAGGCTTCTCAACATCTTTTGACATGCAGACTACACAATCTTTCTTGATGAAAGTGAGGAAGATCTGAAGAACTTGCTGATGAAGGTCAAGGGTTGTATCCTTCAGTATAAATTATAACTCAGTGTCAAGAAAGCCAAAACTCTTACAACTGCAAAGAAAATATTGAAATTGTCAATATTTAATCTTGCTTAGATCTACAATCAATGCTCATGAAACAAGCAGTCAAGAAATCACACTACATATTGCATTGGGAAATCTTTCTAAGACTTCTTCAAAAAATTTAAAAGTAACGGAGTCACTTTGAGGGCTAAGGTGTGCCAGACCCAAGTGATGGTATCCTCAATTGTCTCATATACATGTGAAAGCTGCACAATAAATAAAGAAAACCAGAGCATACCTGACATATGTGAATTGTGCTGTTGAAAAAGACTATGAAAATACTATGGACTGCAAGAAGACCAAACAAATCTATCAAAGAGAGAGAGAGAATCCAGATTGCTCGATGGGTGCAAGGATTGCAAGACTCAGTCTCAAGTACAGTGGACACCTCATCAAGCAAGACTAATTTCTGGGAAATTGTATCTTGCTTGCTCAAGTAAAGGGTCAACTTAAACCCAGATCCTGCGTTGGTACAGATTCTCCATTGACACAATGACTGCAACCATGTGTTCGTCTGCATACATAACAATTGTGGGGACTATACAGGACTAGAAAATGTTCATTCTCTACATGGAGTCACTGTGAATCTGATCAATTTTAATAGCACCTGACATCATTTGACAGATGAACACAAAATTTAATAGGAATTATATCTCCACCACTTTTTATCATCAAAATGAACCAATTCTTCCCTCAGAGCAAGAAACACTGAGCTCATCGTTCTAGGCTCAACTCTGGAACTCTACAAATTAACTTGCAGAACCCAGAAATCCAACTCAGATGAATTTGACCATATGGAGTGGGCCAGAAACTGGGGTACTCCAACTTTATAGTTATTGCCATAAGACAACACTTTCTAAGAAATAGCAGAATAGGACAACTTGTGACTACCTATGCAGCAGTATAATTCAAGTAAATGAAATTGGGGTGTTGAAAATTTCAAACCTGTGACACAGACAGCCGATTGAACTATTCTGCTGGTCCAGTTGGTTTCAGGGAAATGACAAACTTAAATTACATATGACAGGCAACACGCTAGATATCTTGGCGGCTCACAGGGTTGCAAAGGCTATCAACTGAAAATCTGTAGGTAAAGCAGACTAAAGCATTTTTGCTGCCTTACAAAAAGCCAGGGATCAGGCAAAAAGAAGATTTCAGGATTGAGAGAGCATGGAAGACTTGTTGGACTATCTATTTATATATGCAAGGCAGAGCAAACTCCCAAGAAAATGTTCCTTTCAACTGCTTTGTTAATAGCATCAGGTTAGATCACAGAAGTGATTGGATTATATTATATTATGAAATAACTTTTAATCCAGTGCCTGCCAAACTACATATTATTATGTCTCACAAGAACCATGGCTACAGTTTGAAATCATTAATAAATAATTTATCCCTGTATCATCATAATATGTACTGGTCACAGTTTTGAAGGTGTTTATTTTCTTTACATTGAGTTACAATCCATACCAAAGGTTTTGAACCTTATCAATAAATGCATAAAGTCCTTGTCTGTGATTTCTGTCCTACAGGTTATTATTGAGATTCCTTCCAAGCCTTATGTTCTGTAGTTTTTTTTCATATATTCCAAGTACTCAAATTATCTACACATCATAAATATGATAAATAATGCAAAAACATGCAACCCTGGAGCACATATTTTCTGGTTTTAAATCAAGCACAATCCTCTTTTCTATATGAAGAACCGCTTATTGGTCTATGTATAGGTTCTACATCAGCACAATGAATGTTTTGGAATTTTTATATCTCACAATGCTATTTTTATTGTTTGCTACTAAACCACATAGTCTAATGTGAATAGAATACAAGAAAAACATCTCTATTGCTATTTTCTGCTTTAAGCAAAGATGTCAGACATCATCAATGATATCCTTGGTTCATGTCCATTTTTGAATCTGGCTTGAATGTCTGTCACTTAGCTGTCAATGTACCTCTGTAAATATTTTATGTGATATGACATTAATGATGTCTGATAATTCCCACATTCCATTTGGTCACCATCCATTTCAATGGGTGTAAGCATGAATATCTTCTAATTTGTTGTCCAGAGAGCAGGCTTCCATTTTATTGTACAAGTGACTGCTTCCAGAATTTGACCAGTTCGTTGAAACTTTCCACTCACTATTTCATAATTCCCTAGGGCCTTGCTTTTCCCCAAGATACCATTGCTGTTGTTGTTGTTAAGTTCCATGCATTTATTTCAGTCTCATAAGGACCCCACACACAAGAGAGCACAATACCACCTGGTGCTGCATCATCTTCACAATTGTTCTCATGTTTGGGTTCCTTGGTGCAGCCGCTGTGCCAATAGACCTTGTTAAGTGCCTTCTTCTTTGCCACTGCCCCTTCAATTTACCAAGGATGCTGGCAATTTTCTGTGCACTTGTCTCCGGCCTAGAAGAGGGGGGGTCCTGAAAAAGATTTTTTTCAAAGCCATTTATTACAAAAGAACCATATCATCTTCAAAGTGCTTTCCATTACACTTCACACTTCTGTCTAATCTGCTATTGTATACTGGGAAATAGTTTTCAAGCTCATCTGTTGGGATGACTGACTTCATTTTTTCTTCATCTCTTTCTATGTCATCCAAATGCTGTCCTTTCAGGTCCCTCTTCATTCACGGAAACAAAAAGAAGTCCCATGGAGTGAGGTCAGTTGAATAAGGTGCAGAGGGCAAGAGAGGCATGTTGCTTTTGTCAACAACTGATGTGCTAAGATGGCTGTGTGAGTAGGCTAATTGTCACAGTGCAAAACTAGCTCCCGTCTGCCACAACCAGGCTTTTTTTGTTGTAAACTATTACTCTATGTTTTCAGAATCTTTAAATAGAAAGCTTGATTAGCAGTCTGATCTAGTGGAAGACACTCCATAGTCACTGAAAGTTGATATTTTCATTCATTAAGGAAGTTGGTGAATGTCCAGAACAAGATGCAATTAACATGTCATTTTTATTGAAATGAGAAAAACATGTGTGTATGAGTTAGTCCAGGTAGACTAGAGGAACAAATTTCAGAGACACACATATAGGTATAAGGAAAGGGTTTATATACAAAAGAAATGTGACACTAAGAAGGCATCCCAACCCAGTCCAGTGCAAAGTCATAAGTCCAATATTAAGCCATATGCCCGAAGTCTGTCTATAAAGTCTGCTTCCAACTCAGGAAGTCACAGGTCAGTGGGTGCAGAATTCTGGCGCTGTCAGGGTTCTCCCCATGGCTCCTCGCTTCCAGGGCTCAGGTCCATCAACAGCATGCCACTCCAGCTTCAGAGGTCTGTCTTCATCAGGGCAAAGCTGAGTGGTCTCTCCACTGGCTCCTCCAGCTTCTCGGAGGCTGCATCTTGTCCGTGATTAATCATCTCTGAAACTAACTCCCAACAACTGGGGAAGATAGCTTCTCATCTTCACGAGGGAAATACCACAAGATTTCCCAGGAGTCTCAGGTGAAAGCCCTGCCCACACAGAGGCCTCATCAGCTACTCAATGGCTTTCTCCGGATTAACAAGCCAGACTCCGCCCCTACATTTCAATTATAAAATTAACATAAGCAGATGACTGCCACAGTGTACTTGAGTTTTTCCTTAGCACTGTCCTTATAAGCTGTATTCAACATCACAACAGTTTCTCTGGCATTTTTCCCTGAGTACGAAACAAAATTTCACAAACACATGGTGTTCTCCTAAATCAGTCATCACAAAAAACGAGGCTCATGATAAACGTTCATGAAAATTTTACTGTGACCAGAGTAAATTTTGAATGTTCCCAGGGAATGCCACTGGGTGAACTGACTCAGAGTGAGTTGCTCAATGCTTACCTAGTAGAAAAAAAATGTGTGCTAGAAAAACTCTTCCCCACCCAGAGGAATTCTGGTTTTGGGGGGCTATACCATTGTATAACTAAGGTATGTAAGATGAAGTATCCTTGCTTCTAAGGATCATTCTGGTCATACTCCTTCCCAGACTGATTTTTGTTCTTTCAGTAGTCTGTGGTATTTTAAATATTCCTTACCAATACAATTATTCTTCATATATATACATACATACATACATACATACACACACATACATATATATATATAT
The DNA here is from genome assembly GCA_004026705.1 of Nesogale talazaci. NCBI lineage: Eukaryota > Metazoa > Chordata > Mammalia > Afrosoricida > Tenrecidae > Nesogale > Nesogale talazaci. The sequence goes on from PVJH01005854.1 coordinate 77,933, forward strand.
ATTAAGCCATGACTTAGGTCAGTCATACCTCAGACCTCAAAGTAACATCCTTGCTTTTCAACATTTTGTGTCTTTATAATGACTTTGATTTCTTCCATAAACGTTGTTGACTTTTTATAATATGCTACTTATTGAAATTGCTAGACACCAAACAACTATTTTTGTATAATTACTTTGTATATTCCTTCCATATTCTTTGACATGTTCTCCATCATCCTCCCCTCTGCCGCAAATGCTATAATATGGCTCTCCAGGCTTCAAATTTTCTTTACTTCTTTCAGAGCAATACTGACTACTTTCTTCCTTTTTTGCTTTCTAAATTCCAGATCTTAGCATATTTCATTGCCTTCTCTAGCTTCCCTTTGAAAATTTCTGTTCTGTACTTTTACTTCATTGGCTTTCTATAGCTCTAGCTTCCTATGTTCAAGAACACATTTCAGAGTCTCTTCTGAAATCCATTTGGTCTTTTTTTCTCTCATATATTTTTAATGAAATGTTCCATCCTTTGTGTCTGATACTCTAAATGTTATCCTATAACTTATCTCGTCTTTTGGCAGTCTTTAATGAGTCAAATCTCTTCTTGAAATTATCTCTAAATTCAGGTGCAATATACTCAAGGCTGTATTTTTGTCCTTGTGAGCTTGCTTTAATCTTCTCCGGCTTTAAGTTACACTTGCATGTGAAAATATGATATTCTTTCCCACATTGGCTCCTGGTCTCCTTTGGGCTGATGATGTTAAATTTCTCCATCTTCTTTTTCCCCAGATGTAATTGATTCATTTCCTATGTATTATAACTACTAAATTGCACACTTTAAGTAACTGTTTATATTATCAAAAAAGACCATTTGCAATAAGTAAGTCATTGGTCCTGTAGAATTGAATCATATTATTCCCATCATAATTGGTTTCACAAGGCCATAGACTCCAAACAATGATCCTTTCTTTTTATTTTCAACATTTACATTCCAATCATCAGTAACTTTGATAATTTTCAATGCAGTGGTTTTTTGATTTTTTCATCACTGGCTCTGGTGTTTTGTGTGCAATTTAAAATAATATTCATATTAACTCATTTTTATCAAAGCATGTGGTAATTACTTGATCACAGACACCACGCATTTCAAAGTAGCTTTGAAATACTGTTTTTATCATGCATGAAATGCTATTCCTTTAAAACTTGTCATTAATAGTGTTGTTAACCATAAATATGATTATCCAGTTCAAGATGACCTGTATCAATAAATTTTAGTTTACTTATTTCTATAAGGACCTTTGTGTATTTCTTTTATGTTTTTATAACTTCCAACTTGTTTAGAACCGTGTGTTCCACATCATGAGATTATCCCACGTGAATTTAGAGACTTTCAAAAGAACAGATTTTACTCATTTAACTCTAATGATAGAGACTAGATGAGTTATGGGGTGATACCAAGAAGGTCATTAAATAAAGAAAGGAAGAAAACACTAAATGGATTCAGAAGAGCTTCTGGAATCTTCTCTCGGATATAGAGAAATTAAGATTGCTGCAAGTAATGATATAACAGAATTGAACAGAAATTTTTTGAGAGCACCTGGAAAAGAGAATATAAAATATTACAAAATGTGCAAGTATCTGGAATCATAAAACAAAAAGTAAGCAAATGCTCTCTACATAAAAAAAAACTGAAGAAGAATTCAGTACTGAATCTAAACTATTAAAGGATTATATCAGCAAAATATAGACCAATATGGGAAGTTCGAAAGAAGTTAAAGAAATACTGAATTGTGGTCAATTAACATGGCCTTTCTAGCCATAATTCTTTATGTAATTTATTATAATTCTGGAGTCTGTTCCTGTAGCTATAATCCCATTTTGGAGGGAGTTCTACACTACATATGGACAGAATTAGGAATGGTATTCACTCCTTACTTTAGTGGAAGATGTGAACCAAGTCACACCCTTTCCTTCTTTGGGGTATGGTTTGCTACAAGATAAAAAGCACACCTACCTCAAGGCCATTTCTCTGCATATGAGAGTCACCTCAGACACAGGGAAAGTCCCCAAACCACAAGAAGATCGTGTTCCTGATTTCTGCCTGTGGTGGTGGAAGCCAAAAGCAGAGGTGCCAGAGAAAGTAGCAGGAGAAGCATCAGTCAGAATAAAGGAGCCATTCTGAAACCAGAGGCCAAGTCATGCAAACCTGAGAAAGAAGAGAGGTATAACATCAAGACCATGCAACCGGGAGAGCCAACAACAGGTGAGCTTTCTTGTTCACGGAGGCAGGGACCAAGGGATCATGTAACTGAGAAGCTGAGCCCCAGAGAGAGGCTTGGCTTCTGACTGTGGAGAAGTATTGTTGTGGACTCATAACTGTATTCTTACTGTCTACTGCTCTTGACGTTTGGTACTGTTAGCTTCTCTCGTAAACCTCTTTATTTGTGAGTATTCTCTGTGTGTTTCATACAGACATTGCAACAAGTTGCTGAATCCAGCAAGGGAGTACAGTAGAAGAGAAAGTTGGTTTCAGAAAAGGTAAAAGGAAAATGAGGAATGGAAACATATTGACATCTTCCATAGCATGAGGAAGTCAGAGAAGATCAGATATGCCTACTCTTCATGGCATCTACAAAATACAAAGTGCCCACTGGTGTTCAACCATTTCAAGTGGAAACCTTTAACCAAAAACCAATATATTGGAAGAAGATGTTTAAGCCACCCTGAAGACATTGACAAAAACTATCTTCAGTTAATTATGAATTACCAATTGAAATGATTCAATAAATTTTCATAGCACTAGAGGCATTCAGTGTTTTAAAATCTTCAGGGGTAACTAAACTCAAGCAAGTTGTGTATCAGAGTTGTATCAACTTTCCATACCTATTCAATTTGCATTCTGAGCAATTAGAGAATCTGAATTATATGAAGAAAAATGTGACATCAGGATTGGAGGAAAGTTTATTAACCTAAAATATGCATATGACACAGTTTTGCTTGCTGAAAATGAGGAGCACTTGAAGTATTTACTGATTAAGATCAAGGATTGTGGTCATCAGTGTTCATTACAGCTCAATGTAAAAATCCTCACAACTGGACTAATAGGTAACATCATGAAAAACTGAGAAAAGATTATCAAGAACTTCACGTGGCTTGCCTCCACACCCAGTGTGCATAAGCATCAGTGAAGAGATCAGAAAACATATTTAATTGATTAAATCTGATGGTGCCCAGCTATCAAAAGATACAGCACCTGGGATCTTAAAGGCTTGAAGTTAAACAAGCAGCCATCCTTCAAGGAAGCAAATTGGCCCACATGGAAAAAGCACACCCTGCCTGTGTGAGCATGAATTGTTCACAGGATCAGTTATCAAAAGATCCAAAAGAAACGACTATATCAATGTGAATGGCAAGACTTAGATTGGAGACTCAAAATCTATCTGTAGACAATTGGTTATCACCCCTACAAAGAGTTATAAAAAAGGGATGATTCAACCAAGGTACAGGATAGTACTGATGACACACACATCATTCCTCTAGTTCCTGAGTGCTTTCTGTCCCCCACTATCCTGACCTAGATCTACCTTACAAATCTGGCTAGACCAGAGAATACACATTGATACAGATAAGAGCTCTCTACACATGGAATTCAGGACATAAAAACCCCTCAGGGACAGTAACTGGAGTAGTGATATCCCGAGAATAGGGAGTGTGCGAGGGGGAGGGGCAGAAAGAGGGAATCCATCACAAGGTTGGATGTGTAGACCCCCTGAAGGGAGACAATGAACAGTGTAAGATATGAAATAATAACAGCAATATATAATTAATCAAGGATTCATGAGTGTGGGGGAGGGAGGGGAAAAAGAGGAGCTTGTGCCAGGGACTAAAGTAGAAAATATTTTGGAAATGATGATGGCAACATATGTACAAATATGCTTATAAAATTGATGTATGGAATGTTATAAGAGCTCTAAGAGCCCCCAATAAAATTATTTTAGATGAAGAAGGAGACAATAAGGAGGACCAAATAGTACAAAATAAATTAAAATACAATAAAAACAAAATATTGAAAAGCAAGAATGTGACTTTGTGAACTAAGATGCACCTGACAAGCCATAGTATTTTCAATTGCCTCTCATGTATATGAAAGTCAGACATTGAATAAAGAAGTTCAAAAAATCAATGCATTTTAACTATAATGCTGGCAAAAATATTGAAAGTACAATGGACTGCCAAGAGAACAAACAAATCAGCTTTGACAGGGGAATTTCCAGAATACTTCTTAGAGAGATAAGAAGATTTTTGCCTCATGTACTTTGGAGATGTCATTAGGAGAGATAAGTTTCTGGAAAATGACATTATGGTTGGGAAAGTGGAAGGGTAGGAAAAAGAAGGTCCTCCTGAGATGGATTGACACAAGGGCTGCAACATTTGACTCAAACATAAGAACAATTGTGAAGATGTGCAGGAATGGGTGGACTTTCTGTTGTACACATGGTCACTATAAGTTGGCACTTAACAACAACAATAGAATTGCTTTATGCCCCATAAGGATGATGTCCTCTATCTTAAAATTATAATGATATTTCTAAAGTGGACCAGAGACATAAACTATATATATATATATATATATACATACATACATACATACATATGGATTAGGGGCTCACATTTAGTCATAGTGCTAATCTGAGAGCAAGCTGTTCTCATGATATGGCCCTACTTGATACTTTGCCTCATAAAGAGATCCCTGAAGATACGTGTGCTACAGCAAAATGTGGTGAAGGAATCAGGAGGAGCCTGGCTATCATGAAGGATAGTACCTGGGGTCTAAAAGGCTTGTCTTGATGCAAGCAGCCATATACACGAGACATCAGCTAAATCTACATGGAAGGAGCATACCAGCCTGTGTGATCCAAGGATTACAAAACTCCAAATCCAGGGGAGAGAATGGTATCAGAGTATAAATTGTGAACACTCAGTTTGCAGAGAGTGATGGATAACCAAATCCATTTACAGGGACCCCATGTGGAACAAGCCTATGTTGAGCTCCCTCTGACCCTTGTCCATGAATATGAACGTCAATTATGCTATCAGAGCATTGTGAAGTCAATTATGGCAGATATAGTTACATTAAACTGTAACACCTCACCATTTAATTTCTCTTTGGGCCCGTTTAAAGTTGTTTCAGTTTTTTCATATTTTCAGCTTTCTTGTGTTTATGTGTTTTTTTATGTGTTTGAAATGAAATTGTATGTCACTAAAGGCTTTAAGTCCACTTCAGTTTTACTTTTCCTTCTTTTTAACCACTAAGACCAATATATCACGCTAAGGGATGATGAATATTGAGAGTTTTAAAATTTTATTATTAAGATTTTTCTCCTACTAAACCCTCCACTTTTGCCCCCACCCCCAACACTTGCTTTGTTTTCTATTGCAGTTTTTTGTCATTGTTGTTGGTTACTTGTGTTGTATATAAAATCTAGGATAAATAAAACTATAGATACAACAACTAGTTTAATAATTACCTAAGAGTATTGCAGGGAAGGCTGTGTATCCTATGTCCCTAGATAAAATCTATAAAGAATTCCCCTTTGAAGTCCCCCAAACCAGAATCCATAAATTTCTAAATTGACCGCTCTGACTTAATGTTAAGTAGCCCAACAGATCCCCTTGGAATTCACTGCTTTGATGAAACTTTTATTTGTTTATTTGATTGATTGAGTGATTGTTTTTTGTTTTGAAAGTACATTAAACAGAGGAAAACACATGCATCACTGAAAGAACTTTTCTCCAGCCATTTACTGATCACTGAGAGATGTTTAAACAAATCTTTTGTAGAGTAAACCAAATCATATATCCTTAGAACCTTAATATCAGTACTTTTAAACTTATCCTTATATACTAGTTACCGCAAGATCCAGTGGTTCAAATCTCCCAGCTGATCAGTGGGAGAAAGATAATGCCATGGGTTGTACAATCCAAAAAAATATGTACAACCCAAAAAAACTCTATGTACAACCAAAAAAAAACTCTATATAGGGAAGCTAACTGTAAGAATTGACAAGATAGCAGCGGATCTGTGGGTCTGGTTTCTGTGTGGGTATAGGCTATGTAGCTCTTCCAAAGAGAGTCAAACTGCAATGGCTCACTCAAGGGATTGGTTACTTTGTTTGGTATGTGTGTGTGTGTGAGTGTGTGTGTGTGTGTGTGTGTGTTTTAACCCAATGGTCTAAGGAAGCTAATGGGCTTTGTTCCATGAGGTTTTCCTGAGATTCTGTGTCTGCGGAAGCTCTGCCTATCTGAACATGCAACTTCCATATCTGTCTCTACGGTGTCTCCTACAGTGCCATTACAATTCAGCCAGTGAGAACAAGAGAATGGGTTAGAGAAAGCAACAAACTTCTGAGAAAGCCTAACATGTAGCACGCAACATTTTCATCTGCATTTCGTGGTATTCCATCATCTCAAAGACTTGTGAAATCTGTGGATTGAGTAAGGAAGTCCAAATGAGACTGGATGCATTTGAATCATGGTTCTGACCATGAATATTTACTGTACTAAGGACTGTCAGAAAAGCAAGCAAATCTTTGAGCCAGAATGCTCTTTAGAAAGGAGGATGGAAAAAAAATAACAAGAAAACAAAAGAAAGGAGGATGGTGAGACTTTTTCACTGTCTTTGGATGTGTTAATAAAGACCAGTTCCTAAAAAAGGACATCATGCTTCTTAAGTAAATAGGCAGTGAAAAATGAATGCTCTTAAGGAGATGCATTGACGCGGTAGCTACAACAATAGGCTCAGACAAAACAAGTGAGAAGGTAGCACGGAGTCTGGCACTGTTTGGTTCTGTTGTAGGTACCATGAATCAGAACCAACCCAAAGACACCTCAGAGCAATCACAATCGGGTCACCTGACGATGCCTAGCGCGAAAGAAGCTTGGGAAGTGAACCTTGAAGCTAGAAGCATATATTCTAGGGCATCAATGACAACTTAACAAAATGGAGAGATAAAAGATAATAGAGAACAAGTAGTGATCACTCTCCTCGTGGTTAGGTTTATATCTTCATTAGCATTTCCAGTTGTCAATGAGTCTGTTCTAAGCAACTGTGATGTCAGGGAAGAGTTGTCAGGGTAGAGTTGTGCTCCATGTGTTTTGTTTTTTTTTCAGAAGTATGTTGGATAAACTTGAGCATCCAAGGTTTCGGTTAGTAACTGAGCTTATTAACAAATTGTATAATCCAAAACTCCATCTCCAATATACAGATAAGAAAATCAAGCAAATAGTAGCTTAATGTGTTTGTTAAATGATTTAATTCAAGGACTTTTAATTTTAATCACCAGGTGATACATCTCTTTTCCAAAATAGAAATCCAAACAGTTTTATGATGCAGATAAAGAAAACAACAATGATATTTCACAGGGAAAAGCCACAGATTGCCACCCATGTAGCACTTCACTGAAACGTCATTGAAATGAAGTGAGGATAACTATATTTTACAAGAAGTGGACATAGGTAAGACCACTTCCGTATAGCTATATGGTATGGGTAATAATATTCACCAACTATAAGATTCCATTTTTACCAGTAAAATTAGGAAGTTCAACAACATTTTTTAGCGTGCTTTCGTGCTGTTTTCTGTAGTGCATTCTTATGGGGAAGGGAGTCAAATGTAATGAGACCAATGGTTCTGGGGGAGCATGGGGAAGGAGGAACTGTGGAAAAGGGTGTGGGGAGTCAACAAACCCAGGGACAAGGGAACAAAAAGAGGTAAAAAAACTCACTGGTGAGGAGGGCGTCGTATGCCTGTTGGGGTGTGATCAAGTCCAGTGTAGCTGAGAGGAATTACTGTGAGCTGAAGGGAAGTCAAACAGGATAGTGGAACAGGAGGAAAGTAAAAGGAAAGAACTAAGAAGTAAAACACATTTAGAGGTGTAAAGGTAGGCATGTATCTATGTAAATATATTAGTATACAACAATAGGAATGTAGGTCTATATATATATATATATATTTACCTTAAGTATTAAAGACCCTGGGCCTCAATGAAAGAGCACTTTGTTCTAATAACCTGGCATTCTGTGATGCTCAGTTTCATGACACAATTGCCAAAAAGAAAAAGGATGCATAAGCTAATGTGGTGAAGAAAGTTGGTGATGCCCGACAATTATAAGATATAGCATCTGGAGTCTTACAGGTTTGAGGTTAAACAAGCAGCCCTCTAGCAGGGAAGCAAAAAAGCCCAGATGGAAGAAGTATACCAACCTGTGGGATCATAGGTATTGACAGAATCATGTATCAAGCATCAGAAGACCCAAAATAAGCAATCGTATAGATTTGAATGAGAGGGGTCAGAGTACTAGCCAGCAAGCGTGCAGTATAACACCAATGAAGCATGCAACATTCCTCTAGTTCTTTAATGCCCCCTGTCCCCCACTGCCATTACCCCAGTTCTAACTTACAAAGCCAGCTAGACTGGAGCATGTACACTGGTACAGATAAGAGCCATGAACACACAGTATCCAGGACAGACAAACTCCCTACAAGAAGAGTAGAGTAGAGGTGGGGGAAGAAACAAGGAACCCATCACAAGGATCTATGTATAAGGGGATGGACAACAGAAATGTGGGTGAAGGGAGACAGAAGATGGTGTAGGACATGAAAATAATCATTTATAATTTATCAAGGGTTCACAAGGGTAGAAAGGTGGGAGTGGATAGGAAAAAATAGGAGCTGAAACCAAGAGCTCAAGTAGAAAAGAAATGTTTTGAAAACGATGATGCCAACAAATGTACAAATGTGCTTGACACAATGGGTGTGTGGATGGATATGAGTCCCCAATGAAATGATTTGTTACAAAACGGCAGGGGTAGAAAGGAAGCAAGGAAGGAGAGAGAAAGAGAGGATAAAAAGATGATCTCAGCTCTAAAACTTTACAATAATGTCCTCACATGTATATGTAAGCTAAAGATCAGTAATATATTTCAAACAGGTATTTCCATTTTTGTGCAATCTCGACTTTTGTGCAGGTTGGACTTTGGAGAAACTTCTCCTTTTGTTTTATTTTATCACGCTACAGCTGGCATCACCCAAAGTGAGTTTTGATGAGTTTCATCATCGATCCATTAAATTCTCAGACATGACTCTAATATTTTAGTTGAAGACTTTTCAATTATAAGTGAAAAATAAAGAGAATGATAGTACAGAAACAGATGAATTTTCATAAGCTATATCACATGAATCCCAAGGTTGAGAATGTGACTAAACCCAGAAGTAGCGAGATTGAGAGGTTCAAATACTTTTCGAGTTCACTCTCTTTCTTCCCTGCTGTATTCTTTTTTTCTCTTGATTAAAAATAAGATGGCCTTGTTTTGTTTTTATGTGATTGCATGAAAGTCTTCCAACAACTCTTGAGCTACCTTAGCCAAAGTCAAAGCACACAAGAAAGATTAGCTTAAATTCTCAGTTCAAAAATACTGTTTACAGACTCATTGATCTTGCCAATGTCTAAATCATGCTCTACCTTACACAAAGTTGCAAAAGTGTGATAGGAATCTCAACAACTGAGAATAAAATAATTTCTAGAAAGTGGTTCATGGCCCATACTTTTGAGGTCAAGTTCGTTCATTGCCAAATCTGCAAAGCGCTGTCTTCTAAAATTGTCACAAGGCACATTTGTAAATGTAGTTTCTGATAACTTTCAAGTGTTTTGGTGCATCTTTCATAATTATATTGTTAAGTAGAAAAATTATTATTTGGGTGAACCTAGTAAGCTCTCTAACATATTTTAGAATTAATCTCTGAAAATTGACTTGTGTTATTCTTTCAAATATTCTTACTCCATATCACCACTTTATAACTTATAAACATCACTGAATAACGTGTGGCTCTATCAAGAGATAAGTTACCTGTTTAGTATCTCAAAATCCAGAGGAAATATGACAAATGACATATGCTCCTGTTATGTTAAAGAGAGCAATACTGTGATATCTAAAAAAAACTAAAGAACAAATAGAGATATATTATGATACTACCATTTTTCTGTCAGTTTATCATGCTGTGGATATAACTTCTGTGTTGCTGTGATATTGAAAAATTATGTAACTCGTATTTTAAATTCCAGAAGGGTCACCCAAAGTGTACAAGTCTCAACTGAGTTTCAAGATTAATACAGACTATAAAGAAGGAATAGTCTGCCCACTTCAGAGAAACTAAATAGATAATGCCAGAAGATGAGTGCCTCAGGGTGGAAGGCCCTCAAAATTTAACCGGTAAAGCTTCCTTCTCAAAATGATGTCAATCATAATGACACAGAGAACAGGAAGCTTTCGCAATAAAGCCTTCTGTATCTTCATTGACTGCTGGGGCTTGACTCAAAATAGAAGAAACACTGGAAAACATCAACTAATAATTGAAATTTAGAATGTATAAACCATGAATCTAGGACAGTGGTTCTCAACCTTCCTAATGCCATGACCCTTTAATATGGTTCCTCATGTTGTGGTAATCACCCAAACATGAAATTACTTTTGTTGCTACTTCATAACTGTAATTTTTCTATTGATATTAATTGGGTGACCCTGTGAAAGGATCACTTGACCCCCCCAAAGGGGTCGCCACCAACAGATTGAGAACTGTTGATTTAGGAAGCCATTGAAAATGAAATGAAATGCCAAAATAATGAATTTTTTATGCACTGATGTACTGAAATGGGCTCATATTGGCTATTTTAAATTAGAAAATTGTATGGCTTATGCTGGGATTGACAAAATCAAGAGAAGCAGTGCTAGATTCATCAACAAAAATTACATTTCAATATATATACTGAAAAACAATATTATCTGTGACAGCATAATGTATGTGCACTCAAAGAAATCCAATCAATGCAAGTATTATTTGCACCGACCATAACGACTATTGATGAAGAAATTGAAGAATTCTACCAAGTATCAACTTCTTAAGATTGCATTTAATCAACTGTGCAATCAAGATGCATTGATAATTATTGGCAGTTGGAATGCTAAAATTGGAACCAAAGAGAAAGGAACTTTAATTAGAAAAATATGACCTTGGTGATAGAAAAGAAGCTGAAGATCACATGATATAATTTTTTTTCTCTGTTTTTGGTATCACTGCCCTCTGGTGGTCGTGGGAGCGACCCAGCCATGCTGTTGCTGGATTTGAATTGCCAAGCCAGTGGGCCGCAGTCCCGCACTCAACCACTATGGCACTGGGGCTCAGTCCATATGATATAATTTTTAAGACCAAAAATTTGTTGTTAGCAAATACCCTTTTCAACACAAAAGGTTTAAAAGGAACTTTTTCTGATGAAATGCACAGAGATCAAATTGATTGCAGGTATGGAAAGATATGATGGATAAGTTCAATATCAGCAGCTAAAATCAGAACAGGAGTTATAGTGGAATGGATCATCAATCACTTATATGTATATTCAGGCAAATATTAAAGAAAATGAAAACAAGTTCACTCATATCAAAATACAACCTTCTGTGTATCCTACCCATACATAAAAGACATTTCAATGATAGGCCTAATGCATTAAACAGACAACCTAATGAGTTTAGGGATGAATCGAGAACATACATGAGGAAAGACAAAGGTAATTCAAACAACAGGAAAGACAGAAAACATCAAAGTCAGTGTCAGAAGAGACTAAAAATTGCTCTTCCTCATTCAGTAGTTAAGGCAAATGTATTGACATGATTAAATAAAAAAATATGAACAGAAAATTTTAAAGAACAACTCAAGAAGGCTAAATCAAACATTATAATGAAATGTCCAAAGGAAACAAAAAAGAAATAACATGCTCATGGTATGTTAAACTGAAGGAACTCAGGAAAAAAAGCTAAGTCTAGAGTTGCAAGACTGAAAGATTCTATGGGCAAAATACTGAACAATAGAGGAAGCATCAAAAGAAGATAGAAAACACAATGTCATTGTACCAAAAAGAACTATTCTAAACTCAACCATTCCATATAATGGTACTGAAACATCTGAACAAGATCCAATGAACAAGAACCAAAGTACTAAAGGAAGAAAGTCAAGCTGCACTGAAAGTACTAGCCAAAATCAAGACTTCAGTAATCAATGGAATACCAACTGAAATATTTCAACAAAGTGGTGAAGCACGGGAAGCGCTCATTCATTTATTCCAGTAAATCTGTGAGACAGCTTATTGTCCAACTGATGAAGATAATTCATATTTGTACCCATTCCAAAGAAAGGTGCCCCAGTATATTCAACTTATAGAATATAATTGATATCACAGGTAAATAAAACCTTGCTGAAGATCATCCAACAATGATTTTGGCAGTACATTGGCAGAGAACTGTCCAAGATTGAGAATGGATAGATAATAAACATAGAACATGGGAAATCAATGCTGACACCGAATGGATCTTGACTGAAAGTAGAGAATAACAGAAATATGTTTATTTGTGTTTCATTGACTCTGCCAAAGCTTTTGACTGTGTGGACCATAACAAACTATGAAAAGTCTTGTGAAGAAAAGGAAGTCCAAGATACTAAATTGTGCTCATGAAAAACATGTGCATGAATCAAGAAGCAGCTAGGTGACCATAATAAGGGAGTTTGCAATGGTTTTCAAAGTGCAAGGTGTGTGCTGTGGTTGTATTCTTTCATCATACTTTTCAATCAGTATCCTATGGGTAGAATCAGAAATGCTGAACTATTTTAAGAATGGTATGGAATCAGGATAGGAGGAAGGCTTAACAAACTTGGATATGGAGAGCACATAATTTTTTTGCTCCAAGTGCAGAAGAGTCAAAGCACTTGCTGCTGCAGATCAAGGAATCCAGTCTTCGTGTGAATAACGATGCAATGTAAAGAAGACTAAAATCCTCACAATTAGGCCAAGAGGTAGCATCATGATAAGTGAAGAAAAGGTTGAAGTTGACAAGTATCCCATCTTTCTTGAACTCATAGTCAGTGCACATGGAACTAGTAGTCAAGAGATAAAACAACACATTGCATTGGGTAAATCTGTTCCACAAAACATCTAAATTGTATATAAAATCAAAGCTGTAACCTGGAAGACTGAGGTGATTCTGACCTAAACCATACTCTTTTCCACTGATTCTTATGCATGTGAAATTTGGACCTGGAATAAGGAAGACGGAAAAACAATTGATGCATTTGAGCTTTGGTATAGGTGAAGAAGAATCAAATTACCATGAACTGCCAAAAGAACAAACAGATCTGCTTCGGAAGAAGTATGGACAAGATGATACTTAGAGGCAAAGATGACAATGCAAGATTTTGTCTCACATACTTTTGACATGTAATTAGAAGAGAGCAGTGTTGAAAAAGGAGAGAGAGAGAGAGAGAGAGAGATGTTTTTGACAAGATAGATTGGCACACTGGGCAAAAATGGGCTCGAATATAAGAATGTAAGGATGACACGGTACCAAGTGATGTTTTGCTTGTTTCTTTGTTTTGTCTATGGGGCTGCTATGAGTTGAAACTGACATGAATGCACCTGAAAACAACAACAATGTATAATAACTTTAGTCATCAACACAAGCAGCCAGAATGGCAGAACAGTCTTAGTAACTGATTGCTTTCATTTCTACATCTTTTAACTCCCTGGACTGTGTTTCTCTGTTTATCATTCACTACATGGTCTTGGTGAATCTGTTCTCATCAGTTTTTCAATGCAACACAACAAATTCTTGCATAGTGGAGAAAACTTTTATTTAAAAACCCTATATTATAAATGAAGACAAACATCACTAAACATTTACTTAATGCTTTGCTTGTAGTTGTGTTGCTGTTTTAAGAGCAGCAAATAATTTCTATTTACACAGGAAATTCATTCACTCAGCTCATTAAGGAGCTTTCTTCCATGTGTTTCTCAGAATAGAGAGAACCACAACTGAACAGCACATTGCAGAGGTAAAAAGTCTTCCTCATTCTTGTAGACTTTGCTTTTTCATCCCTGTTTACATTTTTCAAATACTCAGTCTATAACTCTGAAATATTTACCATTATCTTCGGGACTAAGCTTTCTTTCTATCAAAAGAACTCCAATGGGATGTAAGCAACACTGATTCATGTGAATATTAATGACAAACAGACAACACTCTGCTTTCCAAAGAGTGAACACATGGAACAAACATCCCATCCTTCTGCTTCTAAAACTCAGAATGAAATCTCATTTCTCCCCTATATTCCCCTGGCCATTACCATTGGAATGCTATTAGGTGAATTGAACACATTTGTGAAAACTTGAAACCTGGGATACAATGTTTGAACATCTTTTGTAGAGTTCTTGATCTCAGAAGGCTTATCTCAAGTTGATATATACCTAGGGGAAACAAAAAACAAAGCACTGCATTTTCTCTCCTTGAAAAGAAACAAACTCTTTAATCTCTTGCCTATATCAAATGAAACCTAGCCAAAAAAATACCTCAGTCAGTAAAAATTAGTTTGTAAATGTAGTGTACAGGGGGGAATCTATATATATATATATATATATATATATATATATATATATATATATATCCTTGTTCCAATTATACTTTTCAAGGTCTCATCTTTAATTAGTGAAAAGTCAGAATTGCTTTTGGGGGCCTTTGTACTAAAAGGTAAGTTGAAATATTTTTTCCTTAATAAGACTGGAGAAATTTTTTGAACAATATGTGCTGAGAGGCAAAGTTCATTAAAATTCACAAAGAATATTTCAACTATGGAAATACTGATTTCAAGAACAGTTCTACTAGATCTATTAAAATAGTAAATCATAGATGTTCTACATTCGTGATAAGACTGGATTGTACTTTAATTAGGAGAAGGTCATTTCATTGTTTCATAAGTATTTGTACTCATTAAATTAATCTGAACAATTTCCTAGTATTAGATTTAGACATTATGGATGACGCTAGGATTAATTCATGCATACAGGTCTGTTATCATAAAACAAGTATTAAAATATAAGTCAAGTTAATTCATTATAGGACCAATTCGCATTTGAATGCCTATGTAGTTACAGATATTCTAACAAGAATTTCTTACATAAAATATCTCATTTAATCTGTGAGTCATAAAAGGGCTGTTTTTAAGGGTGAGGACTCTGTAACTAGGCTGCTCATATTAATAACACCAGGCCTATTACTTACTTGTTGCATGACTTTGAAAATATGTTAGTTCACATAACAATGCCCAACATTCTCACCACAAAAATTAAGATAACAATTTTAACGCCTTCGGAAAGTGTTGTATAGGATAATGCTAATGCCTAGATGGAAAATCACAGAATATTCTTCACAAAACATTGTCTGTGAGGTAAATGTTATATATCAACTTATTTAAGCTAAACTTCAGGCATGTTTTATCAAGTAGTCTTGGGTGTCTATGAAGGGAAAGAGTTCTTAAGTGGCACAAATGGTGCTGACAAAGAGGTTGGCATTTCTAACCCACCTGGCTGATAACCTGCTTCCTACAGGTCCCAGGAAAATCCTAAAGAACAGTTTTTCCCCACACTTACATGGCTGTCACGGTGTCAATCCCAAATCAGAGAACCAAGGAATTGACACAATGGCAACTGGCTTACTTTAGTTTGGTTTAAAGAGATAAGACATTTTTTTATTCTCCAATAAGGAAGAATGAGATTACTAGTGGGTTTTACATTGGCCTGTTATTTGGTAATTAATAATCACTGGGTTATTGGGATAGACAAAGGTGCGGTAGTAAGGTTAGCTTTTTGAGTCTACCATTTACTCCAGGGAAGAAAGATGAGACTTTCTGCTTTCACAAAAACTTACAATCTTGGAAACACAAAGTGGTACTCCTATTCTCTCTTATATGGATGCTGAGTTGGGAATAATGCAATAGCATTGAGTTTAGTTGACTTTCGGTTTATGGGTATATAGTAGAGTGTTTTTTTATGATTTTATTATGGGCTCTTACAGCTCTTAACACATTTGTGCATATGTTGCCAACATCATTGTGTTAGACAGGGTTCTCTAGAGAAACAAAACCAAGAAATTTATAATTTTACATATAGAAAGATGATAGCTAGAAGGTGATGATGATGATGACAACGACAAATAGATAGAGAGAACATAAGAAATAAACAGCTAATTGGTCCACAAAGCAGTACAAATGCCTGAGTTCTACTCACTTCCCTGAGACAGTTAATACGCTGGCAGTCCTTCAATTCAAGGGGGCACTGGGTGCAAGTCAAGGACGTTTTCGGTAGCGCAATACAGACAGCATGTCATAGGCAGCAAACAGCAGGAGAGGTCACCAAAGTCAGTCCAATGACAGGATCCAACAGTCTTCAGCTCAAGTGTTGTACACACCAGCAGTGTGGTAAAGCGGGTCTTGAAGAAACTTCAAACTATAGTGACACAGCCCATGGGTTGGGTGTCCCACAAGTAGTGTAGCTCACAAGTTGAGGCAGAGCACTAGCTAAGGCAGCTGCACACGGGTCTGCTCATCAGAGATTAAGAAGCAGAAAGGTGAGGCTTGCCAAGCCAATTATCTCGTTGCCCTTCAATTGAACTGCAACCTGATTAACCCCTGGCCAATGTGTTTAATGGCCAGCTTGGCACAATAAACCTACCTATCACACAATCATTTTCAAAGAATTTTCTTTCTACTTGAGTCCTTGGTATCGGCTCCTCTTTTTTACCAATCTCTCCCCTCACCCTCCCAGTCTCATGAACCCTTCTCAGATTATACATTAGTGTTATTCCATATCCTAAACCATATGCTGTTTCCCTTCACCCACATTTCTGTTATTCGTGCCAGTGATACACAAGGCAGCCAACTGAAAAGGAGGGGAGAGGAAAAGAAAAAAAGGATGTGGGTAGTGGGGGAATAGGCCATGTATTGTAGTTTTAATAAATCTCCTTTCCTGCATCCTTGCTTTTGGATAGAGCATTCTATAAATGAATGTTTTGGTTAACATTTTACTACATGCACAAAACATAAACAGTAAGCAAGCAAAGCTTTCTATACATTTGGGTATTCAAGAAGTTGCCTAGGATATAAACTTAAGGCATAAAAGTTGGTTAGAGAAAACCAGCCTCTAACAACCGAAGGATCAGTAGGCACAATTGCACAGTTAAATTATATAAAGAACATAGTAAAGTCATAGAGGGTAGGAGAGATAGGAGAGAATACAAAGAGATGAGTCAGGCACATTTCATGATGGTGTGTTCACTTCAGCCCCTCTTGATGGTCCATGTAAAACTTGAAGAAGAAAGGAAAACATTACTATCTTGGGACATTTATAATTCTCCATAAGACATGCTTCTTCAGTGGCTACATATGTCACAAGGTGGATGGTATCTACATTACTGTCCCTGAGCTCATAGGGAAGGAAACCTAATACCTGCATTGGGGGAAGGTAACAGAGGGGTTGGGTGACAAGGCAGAACAGGTAGCAACAAGATGTCTGCTTCTGTTGGGAGATAAAATCAATCACGTGCTCACTTTAAGGCAGCATAACTTATAGGAGAGAATCTGTGGAAATGCTATTTAAAGCAAGATAATGTACTTGAACTTTATCTCTAAATTACCAAAGTGGTGAATTTCCTAGTATAGAATACCAGATTTCCAGAGTCCCTTTATAATAAATTAGGGAATATAGTTCCCATCACATTTCCCTCCGTGTTAGTTCCTCACAACAGATAGCATAGTTCAAGGAAGGATTTAGGAGGACTAATTGAAAATCACACAATAAAAAGTCTGAAGAGGAGTGTCTCTTCACATTAGATGCAACAAGAATCCTAAATAGAGGAACAGACTCTTCTCCAGGACTGTAGAATTCTTGTCCCTGCAGAAGCCCAATCCCAATATATGTAACCAATTTATGCATCTTGAACACCACTAATGTTACCAATAAAAACACATTTCTGCAGTCAGTGTGCTAATTATCACACCATCTGGTGTTGATCTGAAATGAAGATTGCTGAGAGCTTGGATTAGACACCTCCAAAGAGTGGATTTTTTGATTAAAGTCTTTCAAGTGTTAGCCAGTTCCCACCCTTCAGCATGTGTATTACATATTTGGTTCTTTTGAATTTTAACTAACTACATATCACCCTGACTTCATACACTGTACACTAAAACTTAACACATACATATGCACACAACAAAAATATTATACCTATTTGTCACTTATCAATGAGCTCATTATATGACATTTTGAATTTGTAACAATGTTAAAAGATTTACTCTCTAATTGAGGCAACAGTGTACACATTTAAAGTGCTACAAAGCAAGGATGCAACATTGCTAACAAAGGTGTGTCTAGCCCAAGTATGGTATTTCCAGTCATGTCATATGCACATGGCAGTTGGACAATGAGTTAGGAGGATCATACAAGAATTCCTCCATGTCAATGAAGGTGGTGGAGAATACTGAAAGTACCATGGACTTCCAGAAGGACGAAAAAGTGTGTCTTGAACAAAGTGTAGTCAGCTGCTCCTTTAAATGGAGGCTGTCTAGAATTCCTTTCACATGCATTGGACAGGCGATCACAAGAAGTCATTCCATGGCAAAAGTCACCATCCTTGGTGAAGGAGGGCCAGTCATGAAGAGGAAGATAATCAAGGAGTGGACTGCAAGTCGGACTCAAACATAACAGGAGGATGAGGATGCCTGAGGACCTGGTTTCAGGAGAACTGGTTTCTCCTGATAGCATGTTCAAAAGATGTTAGTTTCATGGACCTTGCCTCTAAGGAGCATTGTGGCTATACTTCTTCCAAGACAGATTTTTTTCTCTTTTTGCAGTCTATGATACTTTCAATACCTTCCTACTGTGCTGTGCTAGTCTGGGTAAACTAGAGAAACTGGGTAAACACTCATATGTGTATAAGAAAGAGTTTTATATACAAGAGCAATTGTATATTAAGAAAACATCCCAACCCAGTCCAGTCCAAGGTCATAAGTCCAATATTAGTCAATATGTCAAATACTAGTCTATAAAGTCTTCTTTAGACTTATGAAGCACATACAATGATACCAAAGGCAGGATGATTATAGGCCAGTGGGTAGAATGCCTTTTGATCGAGTGGCATTGTAAACTTCTCAGGCAAGGGGTCTCCAAGTGGCTCCTCCAGCTTCAGAGATCTGGTTGCATACATGTGGCTTGTTGGCTCAGGGCACGAGGGTAACTCTATGTGGCTTCTCCTCAGGGATGTCTATCAGGAAGCCAGTGTTGTCAATTGACTGTCTTCAAAGGAGTGGGTTATATAGTATCTGCGCCTCCAAAAAGGAGCGACCACATTTCCCAGAATTCTCAGAGGAGAAGGCCAGGCCCACAAAAGCCTCATAGTCTAGCTCCAGATTGATAGGCTAGACTCCATCCCTACACTCTTAATTCACAAGTTGACACTGGATTGGGTGACTGCCACAACTGCCTAAATCCATAAGTTCCGCTGAAACATGTTCAGCCTGGTGTTCCTGCTTGTATTTGAAGTGCTGCTGGTATGGCTTCAAGCATCACAGCGAACACAGTACTGCAAGCTGACAGAGGAGTGATGATGAACTGAGCCAACAGACTAAATTGAGTTTTCAAGAAGTGTGAATATGGCAACTGATAATGACTGAACACTTCTGACTTCCTTGATGCTCAATATCCCATAGCTAAATCTATAAGGAAGCGAATTTTAACTACTTGGATTTTCATGTAAGGGTGATATTTACTACAATTTTGATTCTAGCGATTCCTTAAGAACATATTTTATTTATTTAATTTCCAATGCAAACAGCTCTGTTAAACATAGGACTGCACTTAATTCAGCACCAAACCAAACATTTATCCCTCTGCTGCACCCACTGGGCCATCCATTCTTCCAGTATCTTACATCCTCAGCAACATACTTTCAACAAGTCACTGCAGACACTGAAAGAAGGGCAATTCTAAAAAGAAGTTAACTCCACATAACTAAAGTGGGCATCATAACCAGACAGAGACAACCAGGTCTGTAGACTAGCTCTCTGCCCAAAGGTTCTAGTCCTGCTCATTTTTCTCCAGACATGGAAACATTTTGGGAAGTAAAACTGCCCAGTTTTCTTTGTGGCATATTTCTGCCAGTTTGTCTATCTTGGTGTTGGACTGGCTTAGCTGTAATTTCTGAAAAGACATGCCACACTCAGATTACACCCCAGTCAGCTATCCATCTGCCTCAGAGCTTCATAGACAAATACAACATCAAAACCCACCAAACATTTGAGAAAAGAACAGCAAGTTCCAAACGGCTGTTAGTTGAAACTTCATAGGTGCAAGCTACTTCCCAGAAGTCACCTGACCACTAAAATGCACAACTGAATGACAATGGGCGGTGACAATAGATCCAGCTAGTAAAGAATCTTCATTCCAATGAGACACAGTTATTCTGTATCTGTGGGTCTAAATTGTGCACCATCCGCAGTAGAATAGATGTGGTCCCATTGCTGAGAAAATCCACAACTTGCTTGATTCAGGAGGACCTATCAGGTCACAGAGCAGAGTCATGAGATCATAAAAGTTCAATCCTTTAGGTCTTGGCCCAGTTCAGCTCCTGAGTTGGGGCCAGTGAGGCCATTTGCTGGAGCAAAGCCATCCATATCAAAGGTCCCTGCTTCATTCATTCCTGCATTTCTGATAGGGTCTTTCATGCTGAGTGCTGGCTGTGCAATTTGTGCAGCATCATGTATGTATTGACCACTTTCGATCATGAATTCATACACATCTTCCAGTTTCGTGTCTTTGAAGCTTTATTCTTTTGTGTAAGATAAATTTCATGATTTTAAAAGAAACAAGGGGTTCTTGTTGCTGTTTGCTTTTCTTTTGTTTTATTCTGAAAAGTACTCAGGTGAATATCGATGGGAGTAGCTGTCATTGCCTCCATTTTGCAAGCAATGCTGGTTGACGCCTTTTCTGCATGTCTGATTGGCACTGCAATCATGATCTGTGAAATCTCAACAGAGTCAACTTTGAACAATTCCCAACCAGAGTAGCAGAAAACAGCTGCAATATGATATAAGGTGCAATGTGCTTCTCTCAGCCTCTTGATTTCTTTTCAATCTGGGCAGGGATGGGAGATCCCAAGCTCTCTGGAGAATCTGTGCAGCCACCAGTCTCACCATTGGAGGAGCTGCTGTTGTTCTCAGAGCCTCTATTCCATAATGTGGTCTTGTCTCTCTCATTTGAGACATGCAGTTGGCAGCAAGCCAAGGGGTGCACTTCCTGAGCAGCTGAGGACCCCATTGTTGTCACAAGACTAAATCTCAGCACCGTATAGATTTTAGAATTGATTGCTTCTCAAATTGGGTGATATGACCTGCTGGGTGGAGATGTTGGCAAGATCCAGGAGTTGCAAAAGCAGATAACTACACTTTATCCTGGATCATCGGTTATAGTATATAAATTTTAATTGATAAGAGGGTAGTGAATATTTTTTATGAAAAAGTGGTAGATCTAATAATTTGGAGAATTTAAGATTTAGAGTATGACTGAATGGATTGACTTAGTATGTTAATCTAAGTATAAACACCTAACTTTGTGAAAATATTCTTACTGCATTACTAAGTCATATAAGGAACTGTAAAGTAGATGATCTAATGAGATCTTCAATATCCAAGTCTATGTTGGATATTAAATAGCTGTTGAGTAAGAACAACGGTTTAATTTTCAAAACGTTATTCTATTTTTTGCAAGTTATATTCCATACCTTACTTCTATTTCAATCATTCCTAATTGAAGTAAATTTTGTACCCAAAGAACACTTGGCATTGAGGAAACATGCATGCCATTAGTACAACTGAGTGTAGAGGCTAATAGAAGTAGAAACTAGGGGTGTTTGACACCTTGAAATGGACAACAAATCCCCCACAAAACATGCACTATCCTAGATGTCCATAGTGCTGTAGTTTAAAAACCTTGTTTCACCCATGACCACATGCTGTAGCATACAGTGGTATTAAGTCTAAGTGGCAAATAAGAAAATAAGACCCAGAGACTCAAGTGTGCAAGATCAACTAGCTACAAGGAGTGGTACTTGAATTTGAATACAGGTCTATGGAACCCAAAACACATCATCTTTCCAATATAATATGCCTCTACTGAAAGTATTTGATTACTTAACTATACTCACTGTGGTTATTATTGCATAAGCATTTCTCAAAAATAAAATTTTAAATTTTGAATGATTACTTACCAGATATTTATAGATTGCTTAAAAAGTGGACTTTGTATTTTATAAAATTTTGGAAATTATATTGTGTTTCTGTGTCAGATCAGTTTTATTTCTTTCTTAGAGATTTGATTTGACAATAACGTTTCAATGCTAAGACTGAAGGTTATTTAAATTCATCTCTAATTCACAAAACTACCCTTCAAATAAATGTTACTTTTCCCACTTAATATTAAGTTAAAAAACAAAAATGTTCATGTGAACTCAATTTAGTCTATGAAAAGAGTGGAACACAAAGTGTTAAAACTACTTCTATAGATTCAATGTTTCTTAAAAGGTCTTTCAAAAACACTCAATTAATGTATATTTTTAATTAAAATGTATTTAATTTAGTAATATACCAGTCTTATCTGTAAGCTTTTTTCTTTGTAAACATGACCAGTTGTAATTGTCTACTTTATAGTCTGCCTCTACTAAATGTGAGAAATTGTTCAGAAGTGTGCTAGTCTGGGCATACTAGAGAGACAAAATTCATAAACATCCATATGTATATCCAGGAAAGGTTTATGTATAAGATCAATTGAGCGTGAGAAAAACATTCCAACCCAGTTCAGTTCAAAGCCAATGGGTGTAAAGTCTTTTGATTCAGTAAGCATCTCAGAGCTGGCAGGAGTCTTCATGTGGCTACTCTTGGTCCAGGTTTCTGGCTGCATCAGGGCTAGTTCCTGTGGCTTCTCTTCAGGGATGTCTCACAGGGAGCCAGCCTTATCGTTGAGTATCTCCAAAGAAGTGAGAGAGTGTCTCCTGCTTCTAAGAAGGAAGTACCAGATTTCCCAGAATTCTCAGAGTGGAAGGTTATGCCCACACAGAGGTCTCCTTGGCTATCTCCAGATTGACAGGTTAGACTCCACCCCTATACTTTTAATCCTCAAATTGACACCAGATAAGGGTACTGTCACAACAGGTAAATCCCAATAAAATTAACCCATAGTTTTCTTTGTACATTCCTCCTTATGAATAAGTGAGATTTTTTGTAACAGAGGTTATTTATATGTTGCTGTGATTAGCATTGTTTTTTGAGCCCTGATTTTCATTATTTCCTTCATATGCTTTCTTGTTTGCAGCTTATTATTTACTTATCAAAATAAATAATAAAATCACTTCATGTTCGATAAACATAACTAATATACACAGAACTTCCTAGAATACATGCATTGACCACAGCTAAGAAAAATATAGAAATTACATAACATTAATTCATATGTATAGATGTTTTCTCTTAAAATAGTATTTCTCATTATTCAGCTCTATTGAGTCAGTTACATATTTAAACAATAAAGAAAATCACAAGCACATTTGCACACACCATGATGTGCATTATCTCCAAGTTTGTTCAAGCAGCACATATTTAATTCATCATTGAAAAAAATCACACACATAAATATATAGTACACATATGATTATCTAATTAAATAGCAACATACATATAGGATTATTATAATGTGTGCATTTGTTTTATATGCTGAATTAAAGAAAAACATAGGTTAGGCATTTCTCAAACAAGAAAAATATATACTTCTAGCTGTTTGTTTTCAAGATAGAAAGAATTTTACCATATATTATGCAGTTCTAAAAATTCAGGACAAAACTCAAGACACAATAGGAAAAGTTCTTAGAAAAGAACACGAAGAATATTCTAAAGCATTATACTTTTTAACCCTAAGGATTCTTTAAAAACACAAAGCTTGCAGGTCTAGTTCTTCTTAGTCCATTTACACCTCTCCTGTGCCATCTAGTGTTTTGGGGTGATTACTAGTCCAGAGTCTAGAATAATAGTGAATATGTGTGCTGACTAATCAATATGTATGCATGATTGGTCACCAGTAAGCAGATAAGTAACTCACACTTGAATTGAAAAGAGGTGGTTTACTAGATTATGAAGAAAACAATTGCAAGTGAATAGGCTTTTAATAGCAAAGGGGAAAGCTTTAAAGTTAAACTGCAGGAACTGTGGTTAACACATGTTGAGAAAAATAATGCATAATAGAGCTATTGAGTCTCATTAGATTCATATACGGTGTAATAGAAATAGAATTTTGATCTGAGCCCGCACATCTGGATGAGAGAAAGTAATAAAAAAAGGATAGAATGAAACATAACTATCCTTCGTAATTTGCAGTTGAACATTTTTGCTTCTCTTGTGGTCTGGCTACTACAACAGATTTGCTTATAATACGCACTAATAGATGTGGTTGCAGTGACTACTTCATTCTTTCTGAGTGAAATTCTGCTTTTCTACTTTTATCCAATCAAAGCATTTAGAGTGTAGACTCTCTGTGCTGAGTCCAGGTAGAAAATTTCTTGCTGAAAGATCCTGGGTTCTAATCTTTACTTTATGGGTTAGAACCCATCAGACATGAATTACTCAATATACACAAATATTTTCTCTGTCTCAGTATGAAATCGCTGTTTAATAAATAGCAGATTACACTCCCAATTTAGATAGCAGGCAATAAAAAAGAAGAAATCAAACTCACTGAAGTGGTTTAACATTTATTTATTTTAGGATTAGTCACAATAAAGGAGTCCTGTAATGTATGTTCAGGACGGTCTAAAGGATACTTAATTAAAATCAAACATTTGCTTCCAAAACAATAGTAGAATTCATGTTTCTGCTTCTCATATGAATTACACTTTGGACACTTTTGTTTGTTGGCAGGTTGGTGATTTGGAAGAATTTTCCTTTAGGCTGTATTTATATATGCTCTGTTTTGAGCCTTCTGAGAGAGTCAAAGGTCAATGCCATGAATAAGTATTAGTAGAAATAAAGAGCACAAAACAGCAATATAATCTATGAAACAGATTCATTTTGAAAGAGATTATAAAATTTTTTCAATGCATGGACTCTTAGTCCTAGCATTTTTTTTATCAATATGATAAATTATATCACTGAGGAAACACTAAAATGTGTCAAATCCTATGTTCATTATCTGAAAAGCATTATTTCATTCAACCCTCTAAGTTATGAAGCTAAAACTTAGTTTGAAAAATTCATTTAATAGCCCCAGGATCACAAGAGATCAGAAATGGAAGAACCAAAATTCACATTTGACTTGATAATTAGAATCATGCTCTAAGCATTCATTCCAGGAATAGGGATGGTATTTTAAAAAAGAAAAACAATGGTATTCATTTTGTAAGTGGTTCATATATAAACGAGAGGGTAACACAAAGAAGCAGGAATTTTTTTCTCAAAGCTATGCATTTACGTTTTTATTACAAAACAGCCTTATGGCCTTCAATGTACTCTCCATTCCACTTAATCCATTTATCATATCTGCAATTTCATTCTTGAAAATATTTTTCAAGCTTATCTGTTTGGATGGATGACAGCACCCCCCCTCATTTTACCCTTCACCTCTTTTATGTCTCAAACCCCTGCCCTCTTCATTCATGAAAACAAAAGAAGTCCCACAGAATGAGGTCAGGTGAGTATGATGCTTGGGGCAAGAGAAGCATACTGTTTATTGCTGAAACTGGCGCATTTAGATGGCTACATTAGCAAGTGCATCGCTGTGGTGGCAAAATCAGTACCCCTTCTACCATTAATCAAGCCTTTTTAATGCTCACTGTTAAACTTTCCAGAACCTCTAAAGAGAAAACTTGATTGACAGCCTGGTCTGTTGGAATAAACTACAAATACACTATTCCTCTCACATCAAAAACAAAAAGCAAAATAAAAAAATGAGCATCATCTTGATCTTTGTTCTTACTTGAACGAGCTTTTGGGGAGTGAGGTAATGATAGTGTCTTCCACTAACTTGACTGATGCTTGTTTTCAGGGTCATAAAAAAAAAACAGGTCTCCTTGCCAGTTATGACCTTGAGAAAAAAGTCTGGGTCAGTTTTGGAGCTGTTCTTTCAAAACACGGCATGATTCCAGTGGGTACACTTTTTCCTGATCAGTCAGAACTCTATTTCACAGTGACTCCTCTCATTCCCAGCTGTTAAAATTCACTGAACTGAGCTCCCAAATAGTCCAGATAACTTCCCTATCTTTTCAATGGTTCATCATCATGTCTTGAGCACAAGTGCACAAATTTTGCCAACATTTTCATCCTTTCAGAAGATGATGGACATCCAGAACAACCTTCCACTTTTTTGAAATGAGAAAAACACTCTTACTCTTGACTTTTTCCCATGGTGAAATCCTTGTAATCTATGATCACAACAGTTTCTGCAGCATTTTTCCTGATCAGGAAACAAAATTCCACAGCCACATCCTGTTCTCTTAAATTGGCCATCAAATAAAACAAGGGTTGAGCAAAGCTGCTTTAATGAGGGAAGAAAGTCTCCATGACCAGAGAGAATCTTCTCAGGCAACACCACTGGGTGCACTAACTCAGAGTGAGTTGCTTGATGCTTGCCTAGCAGGACAAATTTATGCTACGAAAGTTCTGGCCAGCATAACTTTTCCAATTTTGGGGGCAAGGAGGGAGAGGAATTCTCTCCTGTTATTAGTTTGTAAGTGCAGCAAGTTGGTCCCTATTCGTCACTCAAAAAATCATGACAATTTCTAACTCATACTTGCCAGGATAGAACTCTCTGTAGTTTCCCTAAACTAAAAATTTACAGGAGTATAAAAGCCCGATCTTCCTTCCATGAAACAGCTGGTAGTTTCCAATTGCTGATCTTGTGTTTTGCAGCCCAATTCATAACCATTGTGCCTTATATGCTGCAGAACCAAACAGTGTCCAGTCCTGCATCTTCTTAACAATCTTCATCACATGTAACTATTTGACCTATTGTGTGCAGCTCCTTTTTCTTTCTTCCTGATGCTCTCCATGTTATCTCAGAACTCATGAGGTCTCTGTCGCTAGGGTAAACAAGAAGACTTGATTCATCATAGAGTCACTAAGGCGTTAGATTTGAATTTGAATTGTGGTGCTTGAGAAGAATGTTGAAAGTACCCGCTGAAAAGACAAAAGAGTCTGTCTTGAAATAAGTTTGCTTGGAGTGTTTCTTAGAGGTATGGATGGTGAGATGTGGTCCTATATACTTTGGGCATATTGTCAGGTGATTTCTGTCCCTGGAGAAGGACAGCCTGCTTGGTCAGGTGAATGGGGCAATGAAAATAAGGGGCTATCCCATTGGTTTCAGGCATAAGAACAATTGCAAGGAGGGAACAGGGCTGTGCAGTACTTTATTCTGCTGTGCATAGAGTTGTTATGAGTCAGAATCCACTCAAAGGGAATTAACAGCTACAATAACAGTGAAGACAAAGGGAAGAAATGAAGCCAACAATTTGAACAAAAAAATTCAAGGGTGAGCATGAGAAGGCAAGGTAACATATAATGAAATGTGCAAAGACCTAGAGTTAGAAAACCCAAAAGAAAGGACACTCTCAGTGTATTATAAACTAAAAGAACTAAAGGTAAAATTCAAGGCTTGAGTTGCAATATTAAAAGAATCTATAAGCAAAAGATTGAATGATATAAGATACATCATTAAAATGGAATGTATCTATTGATTCGTGGCACTAGCAAGCTCTAGTTGACATTCTACCATGTCAGGAGGTAGTATGTAAACAATAATCACTAAGGTTAACAGCTCAAAGCAAGGATCTATGAATTTATGGAATATCACATAAATGTTCCAACAAGCTGATAAAGTAGTGAAAGAACTCACTCACCTATGCCAGGATATTTGGAAGACAGTTACTTGACCAACTGACTGGAGGAGATTTACATTTAGAACAATTTCAAAGACAAGTTACCCAACAGCATACCAAATTACAAAATAAAATCATTAACATCACATGTAAGTAAAATATTGCTGAAGATAATGCAGCAATTATTGGAGCAGCAATTGGCAGGGAGTTGCTTCAGAGTTAAGTTGGATTCAGAAGAGGACATGAACAAAGGATATCATTACTGGTGTCACATAGGCCCTCCCTGAAAACAAAGAAGACCAGAAAGATCATTTAGTGGGTTTTAATGACTATGCAGAAGCATTTAGCTAGATCATAATCAACTATGAACAGCCATCAGAAGAATGGGAATTCTGGAACACCTCATTGTGATCATACATGAGTGCAAGCAAAAAATGTGCCAATACAGCAAAGAAATGCTGAATGGTTTAGAAGTAGGAAAAATTGTGTCTCAGGCTTTTGTCTTCTCACCATGCTTCTTCAATCTGTATGCTGGGAAGATAACCAGGTAAGACAGATTTTAAGAAGAAGAAGCCAGTATCAGGATTGAAACGAGATTTGTTAATAACCTATGATGTACAGATGAAACAGCCTTGTTTGCAAAAAGTGAAAATGACTTGAAACATTTGCTGATGAAGATGAAGGATTACAGACTTCAGTGTGGATTAAAGCTCCATGTAAAGAAAATCAAAATCCTCACAGCTGAACCAATAGGAAACATCTTGTTAAGTGAAGAAAATATTGAAGATGTCAAGGGTTTTTTTTTTCAAGCTTGGATCCACAGGCAATGCTCATGGCAGCAGCAGGCAGGAGATCGAAGGCTATATTACACGGGGTAAATCAGCTGCACGCAACCTTCAAAGTGTGAAAAAGGAGATTGATAACTAAGGAGCACCAGACTCAAGCCATGATATTTTCATTTGTCTCATATGCGTGTGAAAGTTTGATACTGAATAAAAGTGACTAAGAAGAAGAAATGAATTTGAATTACAGAGATAGAAAAAATTATAGAAACTACCTAATGAACAAGCACATCTGTCTTGGAAGAAGTACAGAAAGAGTGCTCCTTAGAGGCAAGGATGGTCAGACTCTGCCTCACACACTGTGGGTATGTTGTCAGGAGAGCTCCATCCCTGGAGAAGGACGTGCCGTTCAGTAAAGTAGAGGGGCAGCGATCAAGAGGAAGGTACTGGACAAGATAGGTTGACACTGTGACTGCCAAAATGGATTCCAACATGAAAGCCATTGTGACGAAGGCACAGCGTCCTGCTCTTTTGTCTAGAGCAAATGACCCGATGGCACTTGCCCCAAACAGCATTGTTGGAACAACTGTGTCCACTCATCTCATCAATCGCCAACTGAATTTTTTCTAACATGCTCCTTTACCAAGCATATTATCCTTTCCTAGTGGTGTGTTTCTCCTTATTACTTGTCCAAAATATATGATATGGTCTCACCAGCCTAGCATCCAATGAGCACTCCAGCTCTTTCCAAACACTTCTTCAGGGAGGGGTGTGTTTTTATTTCTGGCAGTCCATGGCATTTTCTTTCTTTTTTTTTTTAATTTTATTGGGGTCTCTTACAGCTACTACAACATTCAGTACATCATTTGTATCAAGCACATTTGCACACGTTTCCACATACATTTCCCAACATTTTCCACTTGATCCCTTGATACAAGCGCCTCTTTAAAAAAAAGAAACCCTCCCCTTCCCCCCCCCTTTTTTTAATGAAT
>PVJH01005855.1:0-15970 GCA_004026705.1 Nesogale talazaci
GTGTTGCATGCCCACCACGCAGACATCTTCCTCGTACCTGCCTCCTTTATACCACCTTCAGGACTTGGCTGCTATTCCTCTCAGGCTTGTGTCATTGATTTCTTCTTCTCCGCCAGCTTATAAGCACTCCAAAGGGCAGGCGTGGTCCTGACAAAAGCCTGGCTGATGACATTATTACCCAGGACCATTGTCAGGGTGCTGTATTAACAAGTTGTATGAAACCGAAATGGGCACTGGGGAAGAAGTAGGCTTCCTCTGGGCACACCCATCCCCCAGCCATTTTGTTTTTCAAGGGACAAATCCCCCTGGGCGATAACTACCAGATTGACGGGCATCGGGAAACTGCACTCAGAAAGGAGAACTGTTAACACAGTGTGCGAGCAGAGCCCGGGGCCTGCGCTTAAGCACCTGTACCATTCGTGACGCGGAGCAAGAAATAGGAAACCAACCCCGTTGTCTACAGGGAACCTGGCAGGGATAGTCTATGGGTTTCCATTTGAGCAGAGCTCCATTAAGAGATTACTAACTAAGAGGCACAACAGTTTGCAGTTGAATAAGCAATCGAGATCAAAGCCTAAAGCTCATCTGGGTGAATTCACCTGCTCCTCTCCCTGAAGCGGTTGGCCGGAATTTCACACACCGCGTGTCATTGTGAAGAAGCATGGGCGCAGGGTGTGATGGGCACGGAGGAAAACAGACCTTGAAGCGCTTTTGGAAGGAAGGGGGACTGGGCTGGTTTTCTATTGAGAATTTCTGCGGCAAGTCCCATTACATGGATAGGAAGACCACCACTCCCCGTGAGTGTGGCAGGGCCAGTCTCCCGGTGACACTGCTTTGCCGTGTGCTTTCAGAGATGGTGTTGAATTTGTCTCTCGCTGTGGCCATCTCATTCTTTCTCCAGGCCATGTTTTGATAAATGTTGATGAGTTTATAACTGTAAAACCAAATGACATTTATAGTGTGATACACGCTTCACCCATTGCATAATTACATCTAATGGCTTTACATGTAGAAAGGCATTTACCATTTACTTTTGTGTAAAATGACAATCTAAGGCCCCAGGCCTAATTTTTTTTAACACAAAGATAAAGACTTAATTAAAAACCAAACACAATTTATTTTTGTATCTGGCATTTAAGGTGCCTAGTTCTTTGGTTCAATATGTGATAAAAATCAGGATGCTTCTGGTAACAAAGATGATCACGTTTCATTTTCCCCCCCACTATCTTTGAAACACTGGTGAACTCATTTAATTATCAAGCTGATATCCAGTATGACTTCTTGTTTCTCATTTCTAGTTTAAGGAGCTATTTTGAAATTTAGCACAGTATTGAATAATATATTCAGTTAATGAGAAACATTTAAGAGAGACTTTTTTAATTTGATGTGAGAGTAAACGAGTAACCCCACCCCTGTGGTACAGATGAGAGCAGGTCTGGTGGCTTAGTGGTTTAGAGTTGGGTTTCGAACTGCAAAGTCAGTAGTTTGAAACCACCAACCTCTCGCTGGAGGAAGAAAAACTTTCTACTCCAGTAAGGAGTTTCAGTCTCAGAAAACCCACAGGGGCAGTTCTATCATTTCCTATAGGTTTAGCATTTCATTTTGCTGTTTATATTTATAAACACACTTTTATTTGAATACCCAGTCTATAGGTAGGCCCTGAGGCATTCTAGTGTACTTAAAAAAGGGTGATTTAATAAATAAAACCATGTTGTTGTTCAGCCTTCACGTCCGGAATGCAGTTGTTAGTATCTTGCTAGGCTATCTACTGTGTGTTCATGAGCAGACAGCTGAGCGGCTTTCTAGGAAACAGGTCTGATGTAATAGTGGTTTATCTTTCCAGCCCGGTATTGACCCTACCTGCCCTGACAGTGCAAGTCTGCCTCTGATCTGCTTACCAATGAGCAGAAGTTAAAGTCCTTCTCTCTCCACCGGCCTTCCCAGCATAAAACACAGAACTTTGCCAAGCTGTCTCTTTCTTCAAGAAATATAGCTTACACGGCTAAAAACAAAGAAAAAGCTCAATCAAAATAACTCTTCTAAAGGGTTTGGTCATAGAAATATTCTTGTTTGGTGTTTCTTTTTTTTCCTGGAAACAATGAATAATTATTTGGGGATATCGTTGAATCTGCCCCACTTCATATTGCTCATACTGGATCTCATCCAAAATTTAAGCTTCCAGAAATGCAACAGAGTTTTTGGATGTGTGTTTTCATTCTGCTATTTTATTCTTTTCTTTTTTTTTTTTAATTAAAAAAATTTTTTTTGGAGGGGGCATCACTACCTCTGGTGGTCATGGGTGCTACCCACCGCTGAGAGCCACTGCTGGATTTGAACCACCAAGCCCGTGGGCCACAGTCCCGCACTCAACCACCTACGCCACCGGGGCTCAGCCCCTATTTTATTATTTTCTTAAATGTCTTGTTTAAGTAAACCAAACTCACTGCCATCAAGCCCATGCAGACTCAAAGTGACCGTGTAGGACAGGGTACAACTGCCCCGTTAGGTTTCTGAGACTGTAACCCTTTATAGTCTTTATGGGAGTACAAAACTCTGTGTCCCCCGCAGAGCACCTGGAGGTTTCAAACTGTTGACATTGGAGTTAACAGTCCCACTCGGAGCCACCAATAATACTGTTATTTGAATGATCCTCAACCAATAATGAAACCCTAGCAAACTATTCCATAATAATAAAAAATGTAAAAATCAAAAACCGCTCATCCTAAAAAAAAAAAAATCCCTCAAGAGTACACTGCTAACCGATTTCTGCGCTAGGACACAAAATTTGGAGGAATGTTGCAGCTGAATCTAATCCTTTAGCTAGGGGGCTTAATAGAAATAAGAACAGCACTGGCTACAATTAAAATGCAGGTGCGAGGTTCTTGCTTGTATCTCAGGTCAGGATTTTAATAATGCAGCGTTGAACTGCCTTCTTTTGCCTTTAATGGATTGTACAGCAATCGTCTTTGCAAGTTCCTTTTTTAAAAAATCTCTAATGAACCCTAAGATGTGATGTTAGACCAGCATTTAAGACCTTCCAGAGAGCCTTCAGAATTTACTGCAAGATTAATTCTCTGTGCAAGAGTGCTTAGGAAAAAGTACGCTCGCACTCTCAGTCTGGGACAGGTGGTATAGATTAATGTTGGACGCGTGCAGAATCTATTGAGTAATTAAAGATGCACAGCCACATGGAATACCACATCTCAGTGGGTCTTTGGCAGCCAATCCAACCAGCACATCCGTATCATGCTCATAGCACGCATCTTTCAAATTTGGCCAAGAATGGTACCCGTGGAACTTCTGGAAACTGCGGTGAGAAATCTTAGTCTCTTTCTCTTGTAGTGGGTACACTTCTTCAGGAAATGCATCTTTAAATAGAAAGGATTATGACCTAGGTTTCCTTCGCAGGGGGACAAGTTTCATACTGCGCTCTGGAGTAAGCAGTTGATCACATTTAGCCTAAAATCTTCTCAGCAGAAGAACTTCAATTTCTTTACTTGGCGGTGGTTTCAAGAGCCTATCTTAGCCCTTTTCTTCCCAGGCAGACATCCCTTTCTAACTGAATGTGCAGCTCAGTAAAGATGGAGAGGGACCAAGGGCTTCTCTCTGGTGTTCAGTCCAGGTGGGTGGAGGCACACATCCGTCCCCCGTGCCTCTCTACCTCATCCAGGCTGGTTTAATACCCTTTGGTGACTTGATCGTTTCTCACAAATGCTAATGAAGTTAGTTCGCTTTGACGCCATAGACAAACACAATCTGGTGGCTGTGTTCAGATGTTGTTCCTACTTGCTAATGAATAAACTCCCAGCGGTTCACAGTCAGCTGAAGTAAGCAGTGACTTGAGGTGTATCCTCCTCTCCCCCCGCCCCCAAAAATGATTCATTAACTCTGTGTTAAATCAAGTGGACTGGATACAGAGAGAGTGGGTGTGTTTTCCGAATCCAAAGGACAAAATGAAGAGGACTAGGTTTTAAATGCAGGAGTGTTCATAGTCTTAATATTCTGGTGTGAAGTTGTAGTTTTGCGTGGGGTGGGAGCAGGTACG
Organism: Nesogale talazaci; assembly: GCA_004026705.1. NCBI lineage: Eukaryota > Metazoa > Chordata > Mammalia > Afrosoricida > Tenrecidae > Nesogale > Nesogale talazaci. Next base: position 4,046 of record PVJH01005855.1, read on the forward strand.
AGTGCCTGTTTATCAGGTGGCAGGAGAGGGATCGACATTTGCCTGCAAAGCTCCCTTTTAAATAAACATTGAGTTGGAGTTTTGCTGGGCCAACAGCTTCCCAGGCAGGAATGGGCTGCAGGGAGCTACCCTTTCCATTCCTCCTAAGGTTTTAGCCAATACTGGTGGAGTCCTGTAGATGCAAAAAAGAATAAGGGGAAAGGCGGGGGTGGGGCATTTTTCTAGAAGAAAACGGGAGGGGGACCCAGAACTTATGGCAAGAAGATTAATATTTATAGACATCACCATTGGTCTCTCACCAACATTTATAACTCCAACAGTGGCAGATTGAGGGCTCAATCAGCATTTTTCCCCCTCCGTAAAATAGTAAATATGGTAAAGCCGCGCTCAGAACTGCCTTTATCATCGGGATAAATCAGGACAGTTTGTGTTGCAGGAGAGACTTAAAACTTATAAATATGTTGCCCTTTAGGCTACTATTCATCAAAGTGTCTGATAGGAAATCTAGACTAAAGGCTTTTGTTATTGTGTGTCTGCTTATTCTCTTTCAGAAGTCTAAATTGGAAAGAGCGCTGTCATTTTGGTCACACTGGCCTGCTGAGCTACTTAAATGCATGTCCCTTTTGGGACATATTTGAAGGAAAGGAAATAGTGGGAGCTGACTACTGTACCTTTTACACAAACCCTCTCCACCGCCTAAACCTGCCTTGCAGAAGGCATCATATCATTTCCTGCAAGAAAAATACAGCAAGCCACAGCGTGACAAATGACCTATTTTGCCCCCATCAACTTTCTTTCTAAAACATTAAAATAGAGAAGTTGTTCCTTAAAAGCCTCATAAAACCCAGAGGGCCCTAACTTCCTTCTCGGGAGCGGCTCTCCCAATGTGCTCAATAGGCCTGGCCATAGGTGTGTCCACTTGCCGGTGCCGCGAAAGGGGTGGGAGGGGGCACACTGGACTGGTGGCGGATGCTCTCAGCCGAGGGCTTTGGTCTAGGTATTGTTCTATAGGAAATCTCTCACTGCCGGGCACTTCTGACTCTGAATTCCTTGGCTTCTGTGCTTCAAGTCAGAGTGGAGGCTCCAGCTTTGCCCTCAACTCCCCCCGGGGCCTTTAGATGTTGGATCACATCTGGTGTGTGGCATCACCTGCCGCTTGGCGGGCCCCACAGAGTATGTACTAAGCAGTTTTCCTTTTGTAATGTGTAGCGCAGCTCCTCGTTTTCAAGAATAACTAATTGGGAGCATAAACCTCGCTTTGCCCTTGAATAGTTAGCAATTTAGGAGTCCAGGATAACGGAAGTGAAGGCCTACAAAGAAGGCATTGAAGCGTGCGGCACTTGGATAATTTGCCCACTTGGCCTGGGTGAGCAGCGGGTGTAGTGCAGCCCTGGGAAGAAGCCGTGGGCTCCTTCCGGCCTGTGACCCATTGCTGGTGGCTCTTGGGTTGGTGGGGGTGGGGCAGCAGTCTCTGTTTAGAGCTTCGGGGAGCTCTCCCTTACCACGGGGGGTCTCCGTACTGCCACGCTGTAGCTGACCCTAGAAGATGATTCCAATTCACATGACCCTATAGGACAAAGCAGACCCGCGCTCCAGTCCAAGGTCTCAGAAGAGCAGGGTGCTTGGATCAGGGCGGATCTGGGCCGGAGCTGGCATGTGCCTGGGACTCTCTGGGCAAGCTGACGTCACACACACACGCACACACACACACGCACGCTCACCAGTCAGTCCGGGGACTCCGGTCTCAAGCCATGTGAGGATTCAGAAATGCTCCAAACTCTAGGTAGTCACTACATATATACACACACACACACACACACACACACACACACACACACACATATATATATCCCATGCCTGTCCTCTCCGACACTCAAGTATTTTCCCCTCCTGCTGGTCAGATTAGCCAACCGGAAGGAGGCCAGATTGCGTGCCAAGTTCTGCCTGTCTGTCGACCTGACGAGGAGGGCAGCTCCCTGATCCCACACGTTCTGTCGCGGTGCTGGCCGTCTGCCCAGTCAGACTTCTCGTGCCCTGTACAAGTCCACCTGCCCTACCTTATCACTGGGAACGGGCTCTAACGAGGGGCTCGGGCACGGCAGAGCCAGGCGTTCTCGTTATCTGATGCCTTTGAAGCCGCTTCGAGGCCTCTCCTGGTGATTGCGAACACCATGATGAAGACTGACAGTTTCATCAAGAGAGCAAAGAGGAAAATCTGCAGACAATAAGTGGCGGCAGTGGGGGGCCCTGCTCCGGTTCCCCTCAGTGGAGCCCTGAGCCGGGCCTGGGGGACCTGTCCTCCTTGCAGTCCTGGGGCTTTCTGCTGAGACTGGACGGAACCCTAGGCCTGGTAGCTGCCTTCGATGACTCTCTAACAGTTCACTGAGCGCAAGCCGTTGGTGCTGGACCATTAGCCTGCTGGCGGGAGGGTCAAACCCACCCCATGACACACGGAAGGAGGGTGTGTGTGTGTGGGGGGGGGGTACTCTGCTTCTGAAGAGACTACAACCCAGAAAGCCCAGTGGAACAGTGCCCCTCAGTGACCCCAGGGGTCACTGTGCGTCGTTATCAACACAAGCACGGCAACCGATTATCAGACTCTCTTGAGAGTCAGAATGAACTCCAGGCAGGGAGTTGGATTTGGGGAGGAAGCTTCAGAATATTCATGTCGAGCAATGTCCTCAGGACTCTTGGGTCGGCCATGGAGGCCTGTGGTGAGGATGACTACACTGCTGGGAAGCAAGACTCGTTGAAGACTCAGAGGGAGACTCCGTGCCATCCCTCTCGACTGAAGGGAGTGGCTGTGTAGACCCACCACACCTTCGAGTTTGGTTTGCACTAAGGACATAGTCTCAGAAGTAAAATTTCCTTCTTGCCGGCCCTTGTTTATGTAGTTTGTTCCACTGGGGGTTGGAATTTAGCCCAGTGCTAGTGGCAGGATTCTTGATTCTGAGCCTTGTAAGGGGAGGGTAGTTCCTAAATCCTACTTCATTTCACTGTGTCCTTCTTAAAGGTTAAACTTTCCCATTCAGCTGTGTTGCCTTAAAATCTTCTCCTTTAAAGGCATCAAAGGGGTGATTTGGCTTCTTCAAGCAGAAGACTTTTGCAGAAGAAAGCAATTTGAGGTTAGTTTGTGTAGTAGCCAGGGAAAGGTACCGAAAGAGGTGGACCGTGTTTCTGCTGTACAGATAACCTACATTCTGCTTTAGAAATGTGTGACTTCCAATGTGTGCTAAAATAAGAAGCGGTTGTTTGATTTATCTCCCACAATGGTACAGCATTCTCTTCCTAAGTGGCATTTCATTCGCAAGCGAGGCACTGTAAATTTGAACTGAATATGTAAGTAAATATCCCTCAAGGAGATAGCACACTGGCCTCGGCTGAGAATACACTGCTTAAAATGAAGCTTTTGGGAAAAAAACTCAACAGCTGCAATACGTCCACATCCCTGAGAGGGGGCGTGGTGTCCTGGCCAACCAAACAGGATGAAGCGATGAGTGTGAGCTCTGATGATGGAAATTAGAGACCTACAAACCAAGGGATACATAGTCTAGGTGACCTGTGCTTTCCCCTTCTAGTGCCCAAACTCCTCCTACTCAGTCCGTTGGAACTTGGCCTTGGACTTTCTGGCCTGGATATGTTGCTGCTGTGCACGGGAGCCTGGTTGGCCCATCACACCTTCTACTGTAGCCTGTTTGTGTGGCAGGGACACAGACTGCGGCAGTGTTTTATCAAGTCCCAACAAGATCGCCTCTGTGCATAGTTGTTAAACGAGAGGGCGGTCGATCCACTGATGTGTAGCAGGCAAGAAGCCTAAAGAATGCGGAAAACCCATAATCACAGAGTTGCTTGTATTCTGATTTATTATTTATCACATCCTGGTTAAAACAATTTCTGGCAGTTTTGTGTATTTTTAATAATATTTTGACATTGAAATTTCACCTAACGCAAAGGCAGGTTTCGGGAACTTTTCAAACATTTATATATGCAGGTAGTTAAGGAGGGGGAAATCCCTTTTTTATTAAGATACAGAATGCATGTTTATCAAAATTCATCTCGGATTCCACTTAGAAATACAGATGTCTTGAGTTTGAAAGAGCTTACTGAGCTGCAAAGCATGACAGATATTACTGACAGAACAAAGTTATGGATGATAAAAGAACCCAGGAAATGCCTGCACTCATGCGACTATAAATTAGCTGGTAGTTGTAAAAGAAAGAACGCTCTTCATTGATTTGCATAGAGGAGACTTTGAGGTGGTACCTGGAGGTGATAACACCCGAGGTACATCTTGGACTGCTGCCCGTGGCCCAGGCTCGCTGATGTCAGGGTGGGGGGACACTGCCCCCTGTGGGGTTTCACTGGTTGACACCATGCAAGGTGACTTGCGGTTTAGTGCACTCTGTGCTGCGTTCCAGGCACGGAAAGTCATAGGATTCTAGAAAAATTGGGAGTTGCAAATATTAATTAACAGTTGAAATTTTTGCTGTTAACGACGAACAGCATCTGCCCAACGCACCCTAAAGAATAGTTAAGGAACTGCTGACTCGCGTTTCTTTTCTTTTAAGTACAGTAATGGACTCACTGGATGAAGATGTGTATTCCAGGCCCTCTGTAAACCCTACTGAATACTGGTGGGGAGGAGGTTGCCCTGCTAGGAAATCTGCGGATTTCATCTTTGGCTGCCGGCACGTGCGCGCTCTCCACCTTCACGAGGAAAAGGAATCACCTCATAGTGCTTGTTCAGACAGATTAGGGGTGCAGCGCTGGGGTTTCCGATTCAGTAGCCCTGGGGTGCAGCCTGAGAACTTCATCTCTAGTACGTTTCCTCGTGGCTCTAGGATGTGGTTCCAATATTAAAGAGTCCCTGCCGCTATGGATTGAGTTACATTAAGTGCCATTACATCTGTCCTGACTCATGCAGCCTGCAGTAGGTAGTACGACAGAATGAAACACCTCACAATGGTTCTTAACCTGGACCCCCATTGTGTACAGCCACTGTCTGACCAAAGGCCTTCCTCTTTCTTGCTTCTCATCCACTTAACCAAGCACGATGTCCTTCTCCAGGGACTGGTCCCTCCTGACAACATGTCCACCGTCTGTGAGACAAAGCCCCACCAGCCTTGTTTCTAAGGAGCACTCTGATTGTACTTCTAAGACCCGTTTGTTTGTTCTTCTGCCTGTTGATGGCATTTTGGATACTCTTCATTAGGACTGTTCTTCAAACACATCGATTCTTCTTAGGTCTGCCTTATTCATTCCCCAACTTCCCCATACATCAGAGGGTACTGACGCCAAAGTACAGATCAGCTGCACGTTAGTCTTCTAAGTCAGCTTCTTGTTTTTCAGTACTTTAAAGAGGTCTCGTGTAGCACTATGGGTGGTGAGAACCAGCCCAGGCTAGTGTGCTTCAAGAAACATCCAGAACAAGCATAATATGTCTCCCTTTTGCAGATAAACCTGCACCTTACATTGATTGGCTATCTCCCTTTTTGGATCTTCCTAAATGCTCACCGACTTTTCCTTTCTAACGTGCATATGTGTGTTTCTTTCCAAATAGATAGGCCTTTGTGACCACCCCTACCACTCCCCCCGCCCCCCATGATGTTGCTGTCAGTAGTGGACTCAAAGACTGTATGTTCCTCCCTAAGAGCCACAGAGGCCTGTCGGGTAATTGGACCTGCTCACCACAAGGTGAGCGGTTCAAACCCAGCGACTCCTCAGAAGAAAGTTCAGGCTATCTGCTCCTTTAAAGATTTATAGACAGGAGGAAGTTTTGAGAGAGATGATGGCAACAAGTGTGCAAATGTGGCCTGTATATAATTGATATATGTATGGATCATAGTGGAAGTTGTATGAGCCCCCAATAAAATGATTTATTTTTTTAAAAAAGCTGGGGGGCGGGGTGGTGGGAAGAGGAGCTTATACCAAGGGCTCAAGTAGGAAATATTTAAAAATGAATATGGCAACATGCGTACAAATGTGCTTGATACAAATGATGCGTTGAATGTTATAAGAGCTGTAACAGCCCCCAATAAAATCATTTATAAAAGATTAATAGTCACAGAAAAAAAAAGATTTATAGTCTCAGAAACCCTGGGTCAGGGCCCAGGAGTCGGAATTGCCTGATGGCAGTGGATGTGGGAATGTCCCATACCACGAACCGCTTGTCCTCATTTGTAGGTGTTGAAATTAGAATACCAAGAGAAATCATCATCATCACAGAAATAGCTGAGCGTATCAGATCCTTGTCATGTCGGTCACTAGGTACAAACATAGGGGTTTAAAAAAGTTTGTGGACAAATTCCACGATCTCTTAATTCCACTTTTCCACGAACTTTTTGAAGCCCCCTTCCCGCTGTGCGTGCGCGCGCACAGACACACACACACACACACACACACACACACACACACCCTCTCATTCAGTGTAATTCTCACATCAGCTCTCTGCAGTGACTGGTATTTCCAGTCTCAGAGATGGGAAAATGGAGGCTTAGGTTAAATAACTTGCTGAAAGTCACAGAGCCATTGGGCCCCATGATCAGAGCGGGGTCTAGCATCCTGTGCAGGACCTTTCACTCTGTTGATGGGATCACGGAGTCTATGGAATGTTGAGACAGGGTACACTTGACCTTGGCCACTAGAATAAAATAAGTCAGAAAGTATTGCTACAGAATTACAGAAATCCTTAATTAAGCAAAAGTATCAAAACGTGAAGCTGTTGTTTCCCAACATAGCCTCCATCTAGTTTTATGCACTTGGGAAGGCAGTGTTTCCATCTGAGTCTTCCTTGAGGAATTCTGGGCTCTTAAAATGGCAGTTTGGGGCATTCTCAAAAGGACTCCGATGGGGGCTGAGCCCCGGTGGCGTAGTGGTTGTGCGTGGGACTGCAGCCCACTGAGATGGAGGTTCAATTCCAGCTCCACAGGTGCAAAGACTGGGCCTCTTACTCCTACCACCAGAGGGCAGTGATGCCAAAAAAACAAACAAACAAAAAAAGGACTCCGATGGGTGTGCCTTTTAAATGTGCATGGGTTTTCAGGAGCCAGACAAGACTGAAGGGGTAGATTGGCGTAAGGTTTCTCAAGGAAAATCTGAAGAGGCAAGACTACAATTATAGGGTAGATGGGGGTCCAGTGAGACTTTTGCAAGACAGCACTCTCAAAGATGGAACCAGGTGTATTATTTATTGTGTTGGACTGAGGGGTTGGGGGGGGGGGTCTCGAAATGCTTAATGCAGCTCTCCTATCCTTTTTAATCATCGACGTGTTTTTCTTAAAATTTCTTCCTAATAAACCCGAGTGTTCATCCCACGTCCTCATAAGGAAATCTATCAAGAGGACCCTTTGGGGATCCCCACCAGTTGGCATACTCTTCTGAGCCCACCTCCGGGCTGTGAATGAGACTGGCTTAGCAGCTGCCCTTGAAAGCCACTGTTGGAATGGGCTTGCTTTTTTTTTTTTTTTTTTAAATAAAGAGACTATTTAGAGACTATTGGAATCTTGGTGGCGTAGTGTTATGCGTCAGACTGCATGCCATCCACATGGTTGGCAGTTTGAAACCAGCAGCTCCTCAGGAGAAAGACGGGCCTTTTCGATCCCCATCAACCGTGAACTGTTCTGGAAACCCACACGGAGTCACTGCGAATCAGCAGGGCGTGAAGGAAACTCCGGCAGTGTATTTGGGTTTTAGTTTAAGGATACCAAGACAACTCTTATGACTGAAGGAACTTGTCTGCAGTCACCTGAGGTTTGCAAAGGCCGTGGGGTAGCCTGAAACCACGCGTGTAAACTGGAACCCCGGCAGTCATGTAGCACTTGCTGACTTAACCCCTGTAGACGACAGAAGCAGATGTGAGTGTTTTAGAGCTCCCTGTGCCATCCGCTCACCCGTCGAAAGGAAACATGCCCGCGTGTTTGTTTTTTTTTGTAATTGTGTGTGTTAAGTAAGTGATTGGACAGACCGTCCTTTCCTGCCTGGTAAGCTGCTATAAATCAGCCTTCAGATGTTAATAAAACAAGTGGAGACTGACAAAGGAAGTTCCATTTGTATTTTAAATTCCCAATTCATCAGGGTCTCCTCCTTTAGATCTTCTGTGAGAGTGTCCTTGGTCTTAATGTAGCTGGAAGATAAAACGCAGACAAAAGAGTCATTGTCTCAGAAGAGCATTAATAAAAAATGAGTGTTGATCCTAATTGAGTGGTGTTTAAACATAGGAGTGGAGGCAGCAGGCTGTAGGGACCATCTGAGTCCGTTAGAATTTGACTCTCTGCTGCATCGCCCTCCTGCTGTTACAGTGTCCTCACCACCCAGCTGCCTTATGGTATAGGAATGTCCACAGTCACACTGAATTAAAGGATATCCAGAGGCAGGGTAATAAAGCAGATTTCCAGCTCTTTCGCTATTGTCATTTTGAACCTGTGTACTTATTTCCCTCCCTCCCCTTCCTTTCTAAAACCCATTCTTACAACCTTGTTCGATGGACTCTTCTTTCTTTTCTACCGGTTTCATTATTTTCCTCTTTGCCACAGTTCCTGGTTCCTTCATTTTAAGTCCTAATTCTTTTAGGCTGGACTTGACTGAGCTCACAGCGTCCTATGCTGGAAAAGTATGAGTAACATTAATAGCACGACTACTAAATTGGAAGAGCCAGTGGCACTGTCCCATAAGCATTAGACTGCTGAACTATCAGGGTGGAGGCTCAGACTCACCAGTTGCTCCCGGAGAGAAAGTTGAGGCTGTGTGCGCCCATAAAGAATGACAGCCTCCGAGACCCTCTCCAGGGCGGTGTTATAAACCAGAACCAACTTGAGGGCATTGGAAATAATAAGTTACACCTTCCCCAGATAAAATACGCATGATTCCATATTTATATAAATAAATGGCAGGGGGAAAAATCAGTAAAAGGAAAAGAGGAGCAAACTCTGAATTTCAGAAGGATTCCAATTAATCAATGTAGCAGATTGAGAGGGAGGAAAAAGCATCCAAACTCCGTAGTAGCCATTACTGGAGGCAAGATGTACCAATGAAAAGCCAAAATTAATGTGGCTCAGGTGAAGGAGAGACTCGCTGCACCACCACAAACTTCTGTTCCATCCAGAATGCTGCTTACTCTGGTCGTTTCCACACCGACTCACAGATTCTTTGAAACTTCACCCTTTCATAGGTGACGCTTGCTTCCCCGTCCCTGAATGTGCCTCCACCTCTAACAAATAGAATCTGGAATGGGAAAAGTAGACCTTTTCCAATGGAAATCTAGCAGGCATCGTCTGAGCTAAGTGGTCAAGGTGAACACCATCAGTACTCCAACATATTGATAGCGTGAATGCCCAATTCAATGGGGGAGCATATCACCCCTGTGTCATCCTTCCCTCCCATGTCCATAACCTCAGTCCCATCACAGAACCATAGCATGCAGACCCACAGGAGGGGACATTCTACAAAATACTTTACCAATTCTCTGCAGAATTAGCGGAAGCTGGATAAAGGACTTAAGGGAATTCTATCCTATCTTTGCAAATTCTGCATAAGTCTTAGAGTATAGCTAAATTTAAAAAGTTAAAGGCAAACAAAAAACATTTTAAGGATAGAGGAAACAAAGGAATATTAGAAATAAAATGGTATTTTATTTTTTAAAAATTTATTACTCAAATATTTACACACACACACACACACACACACCAAGCCAAATCACAGCCATCTAGTCCAACTTCTAGCGACCCTGTAGGACAGAGGAGAACTGCACCTGTGGGTTTCCAAGACTCACTCTTCACGGGAGCAGAAAAGCCTCATCTTCCTCTCGCGTAGTAGCTGGTGGTTTTGAACTGCTGATGTGACTGTTAGCAGCCCTTCTTGTAACCACTATCCTGGGAAGGCTCGTTCTTTGGCACACGCTTTAAGGATGTAATGGTGAGGACAGTAAACATGGGTTCTCCCATGGGTGCAAAACGTGGTGCAGTTCCTGGTCCAGAGGAAATAGGAGGGGGGCTCCAGAAAGTGCCTGAAGAAATTGGGTTATCTTTCGATTCATTTTCTTCCCATGTACTTCTGGAGCCTCTTCATAGGCAGTCACTTCTGTCCGTTTTCAACAAGTGCCAGGATTCAGCTGCAGTGCTGACAGGGGCGCATCGAAGGGGCACGTCACCCAATCGTAGTAGACTGGGAAAAGCTCCCTAATAAGACTTTGTAATGTGAATAAACCCATTTTTCATGAAACATTTAAAGTGGGGTCAAAGCTTTCTACAGAGAGGACACACTAACAGTTCAATTTCTGAAGTTGGTTTCATCTTCTTAGATTTTAAATGCTTTGAATTCTTTGTTGTTGTCTGCTTCTATAGAGCGTTTAGGGCGGGGCTAGGGAAGTCCGTCAAATCCTTCTGGGTTGAAATCATCATTGCTCTTTATTTTGCAACCCAAAAAGAAAAAGTACGATAAATGGTGTCTACAAATAGTTCTATATTTTAAAAATTGAATAGTAAAATTTCAATGTAGGTACATGGGGTTTTAGAATGTTAGAAGGTTCTCAAAAGATATAGTGGAACCAGAACAAATATTTATATAGGAGTTTCCATTGCAACATATTTTTTAATAACAAAACTTAGAAACCATCTAAATGTGTGACAAAAACACACTGTGCCACCAAGTCCATTCTGACTGATAGAAGACCCTGGGAGTCAGGGTGGAACTGGCCCGTGGGGTTTCCCAGACCGTAACTCTTGACAGGAGGAGTGCCAACCCCCATCTTTCCCTTGGAGCTGCGTAGTGGCTTTGAACTGCCGATCTTGAGGTTAGCGGCCAGATAAATAGATTAAATAGAGAAGGTGGTTAAATGACTTGTGACATACATGTATGATGAGCTGTAACAGCAATTAAAGTTAATGATTTTTATAACACAAAAGGGCCTATCGTACTGAGTGACGGGTATATTTTGACATTACACACACATGTAAATGAAAGGAAATGCACTAAAATGTCCGTTGACAGTGATTGCAGTGTGATAGGGTGGTGCATCTTCCTTTTCATCCTCCTTTGTTTTATCTTTTCAATCATGAGTGCGCATCCTTTCTTGAATGAGAGTGGAAGTAGTGCGCTGGCAGTCCCAGGACTGGATAACAAGTGCTTAAGTGAAATGAAGACCCTGGGAGAGCTGGGGAAAGCTAGCCTTCCCTGCTCTGTAGTATATGTAATGATGTGCATAGCCGCATTTTTTATGCCCCCTTTTTCCATGTGGCTTTGAATAGCATGGCCGCAGTTTCTAAATAGGAAACACTGTTGGGGCCAAACAGGTGTACCTTCCTCCATCATGACTTGGAAATCGCTGACCTTGAGAGAAGTCCTTGGCCTGCATAGCAAGTGGGTGATGAACTGTACGTTGCAAATTCTGGGTAAGCTAGTAACGATAGAGCCTCACTACAAGAATTTGGAGATCAATTTTTCTTAAATTCGATGACAAGCTGGCAAACAGTCACGGCCCCTCACCTGTCAGTGTCTGTCATTCTCGTGTGGTCACATTGGCCTAAGTCCTCATCCTCAACTCTAGTAGCAAGCGCGTTAACTCTGCAAACCAAGGCGTGGCTTCGGTCCCTCAAGCCCCATTGGGCACGGAAATCGAGGCCGCCTACAGTGGGAGCTGCCTGACACAGAATAAGGTTCCAAAAGTCCGCAAACGGAATGGGTCCTTAGGCTGTTGGGATGTGCTGATGCACAGAGATCCTGGGAGGACGTTTGAGAGTTCAGTTGTGAGCCCAAGCACATTCAACAGGATGTGGAAGGAGAGCCAGCATTTTGGAGATGGGGCAGACAAAGGAGAAAGTGAAAACACCAGAGATTGAAGTGGATCTGAAAGCCCACCAAATAGCAGGTTAGAGCCGAGGAGGAATGAGCGGGCAAAGTGTGGAGCCAGCCCTGAGAGTCCAGGGGATCTTT
>PVJH01005855.1:16070-30627 GCA_004026705.1 Nesogale talazaci
CAACTCTTCCCTTCAGGGCAAAACGAATCAAGTCAGAAAGTAAACTTGAATGTTCTTTGAAAACAAAACATGGGACACCGGTATCAGAGAGCCTTGTTGATGGAATGGGTTGTGCATATGACCGTAAAGTGTTAACAGTCTAGGAGATCCAGAGGGGCACTTCTACCCTCTGCATGGTTACCGCCAGTGGAATCGACTTGACGGCCGTGGGTTTGGAGTTTTTAAGAGTATAACTACTATCTGGGCCTGCTTAATGCACATTATGCTTGTTACCTTCATTTCTCCCCTCAAGGAGCATTCTTCTAATTGAAGGATGGTTCGAGAAATGAAAAAGAAATAAACACACACACACACACACACACACACACAATGAGCTTATACTGCCTCCTTAGTTGGGTTTGGTTTCAGTACTGACCTTCCAAGAACTCAGTTATCTTTCCAATTGTGGCAGCGTGCCGTGATAAAAGGACAGTTTTTGCTTCCTGGCCTCGGTTCCCAGTGTCCACAAGCAAGGTCACCAGAGAGGACACGGGATCCCAAGATCTTCAGCTCCACTACATTACAGGGCACGAATGTTAGCGAACCCTGAGGTCCAGCAAAAATGGGTTCTGGAGTGGGTCGGGATACCAAATGGTGACTCGGTATGACTCGGAGTTCTCTCTCTGACCTGTTAGCGGGCCTTTCTTTGAGCCTTGTTTACCAGGCTTTTCTTGTGGCTTGTGACAGATAAGACCTGTATTGATCCCTAGCATCTGCTGGCAGTAACCTTTGAAAGGGCAGGCGATGCATCACCACAGAATTTTATCTATCAATATCGGAGTAATAGAAAGACAAGGATGACATCTAATCACAACGCCGCTGGCAGATCATAAATCTGAGCTGATATGCTCCTAGAAATGGGCAGTGGGAAAAAAGGGGACATGGATTAACATTTGGTTAAATTCAATGGGGCGGTAGGGGGGGGGTGAGGGGGAGTGAATGAAGGGGGTGAGAGGCATATGGAGATGGAAAGGACAGTGGTAAGGAGGAAAGTGGTAAGGAGAATCATCCTTGCACTGGGTGCAAGGAAGCAACGTGCCCAAGTTTTATAGATAGTAAGTGGTAGAATGAGTCTGTTTCTCAGTCACCCTCCCTCCCTCCCTCCTTCCCTCCCTCCCTTTGTTTCCTCATCTATAAGTAGATGGTGGTGGGTGGTGAAGGATTCAGTACCATGATGTGTCCCTGACTCCAAAACCCACTGACATTGAGTTGACTGCAACCCATGACAGCCCTTCATGAGTTTTCCAAGGCTGTCAAGCTTCACACCAACAAGCTTCATCTTTCTCATGAGTGGGTTTGAGCTGCCAATGATTAGGGTTTTTTTTAAAAAATCATTTTATTGGGGGCTTCTTCAACTCTTACCACAATGCATCCATCCATCCATTGTGCCAGGCACATTTGTACATCTGTTGCCCTCATCATTCTCAAAACATTTTCTTGAGCCCTTGGTATCAACTCATTTTTCCCCTCCTGCCCCTCCCTTTCCTCTCTCATGAACCCTTGGTAATTTATTATTAATTTTTCATATCTTTCACTGACCGATGTCTCCCTTCACCCACTTTTCTGGTATCTGTCCCCCAGGGAGGGGATTATATGTGGACCATTTTGATTGGTTCTCCCTTTATAGCCCCCACCCCCCTCTTTCCCTTACCTCCTAGTATCACTACTCTCATTATTGGTCCTGAGGGGTTTGTCTGTACTGTATTCCCTGTGTTTCCAGCTATTATCTATACCAGTGTACATCCTCTGATCTAGCCAGATTTATAAGATAGAATTGGGATCATGATAGTGGGGGGGGGGGGGCAGGGAGAGCATGAAAGAACTAGAGGAAAGTTGTATGTTTCATTGGTACTATACTTGTATCCTGACTAGCTCTTCTCCTCCCCAGGACCCTTCTGTAAGGTAATGTCCAACTGCCTACAGATGGGTTTTGGGTCGCTAATCCACACTCCCCCTCATTCACAATGATAGGATTTTTTATTCTTTGATGCCTGATACCTGATCCTCTAGACACCTCATGATCAGATAGGGTGGTGTGGCTTCTTCCATGTGGGCTTTGTTACTTCTCAGCTGCATGGCTGCTTGTTTGTCTTCAAGCTTTTAAGACCCCAGACGCTATATCTTTTGATAGCCAGGTAACATCAGCTTTCTCCACCACATTTGCTTATATCCCCACTTTGTCTTCAGTGATCATGTTGGAAAGGTGAGTCTCATGGAATGCCAGTTTAATATAACAAAATATTGCATTGATAGAGAATTTAAGTAGAGTTCCAATGTCCATATGCTACCTTAGTATTAAACCTATGAATACATGCACATATGTACATATTTCCCCATTGTCATATATAAATGTATTTACATATACACAGGCCTGTATTTAGACCTCTATAAATGCCCTTTGCCTCCTAGTACTTTCCTTTATTTCCTTCCACTTTTCTCTAGTCCCACTATCATATTTAGCCTTCATTTGGGTTTCATTGCCCCTCAGTTAAATTGCCCTTGATCAATCTCTGCCAGGCCTTCCACACCTTCCTGTACGATTGATTGTCATTCCCGTGTCCCTTGGTTTGGACTTCATTGCTCACCTGATAGCGCACCTTTAGGAACTTTCTAGAAGTGAAGATTCTTGGGCCTCACTCTAAAACCCAAAGCCAAGCCCATGGTCAGTTTAGCATTTACCCAGCAGTGACACCAGGCCCCACTCCACCTTGGATGAAATTGAAACTTGGCACTGGGAGTGGGGGTGTCAGTGGGGGAGAGGGCAGGAACAGCCCTGCAGATGATGCTGATGTATGCCAATGTTTGAGGACCACTTATGCATCCAAAATGCCAACAAGGTACTAGGAACCAAGCTAGGGTCTCAAGAAGCTGTTTTTAATTGGTGTTCTTATTGCTGTCTTCACTGGGCCCTACCACGTACACAGAAAATTCCTTTTACTTCCAGCCCGGCATTCCTTATACTTCTTTTTGATTCATAGGTGAATTTGTAGTTATAGAGAACCATTGTTTTTCAGATAAACAGTCATTTTGGACACGTGAACAGTGCCATAGAGCTCG
Source organism: Nesogale talazaci (assembly GCA_004026705.1). Lineage (NCBI taxonomy): Eukaryota > Metazoa > Chordata > Mammalia > Afrosoricida > Tenrecidae > Nesogale > Nesogale talazaci. The sequence continues at coordinate 19,167 of PVJH01005855.1, forward strand.
ATGTGTTGTATTTTGTTTCTCTGACTTGCATGGCTGGAGGAGACCAGCATTCTACAGGTTAACTTTCTCCTGTGTGCCATGGACATATTTAGTGCTTTTGACATGTCGGGAAGCTTCCAGCCTGGACAGTGAATAGTGCTACAATTTAATAACATAAATGGAGTCTGTCTGATTCTGCAAAGAAACAGTCTTCCTTGGGGCCCAGGATATATAGTCCCTTCCGCAGTTACACTCACAGTATTTTTAATCATTTCATGTTTTTATTATATCCCAAGTACAAGGTGCTACAAAGCGTCCCTGGTGCTGACAGTCGCTCAAAAACTGACAAATCTAAACAGTGAATAGAACAGCAAGTTTCCCATTAGGGGGTTCCTTCCCCCACCCTGCTTCCTTCTTTATTCAAAACAAAACAGAAACCCTTTTTAAAAAGGGAAAAAAAAAAACCCAATACCTTATGTTATTGGCAAGGTTGATTATTTTTTCCCTGGCATCTGGTACATGGAAAGTACTCATAATAAAATTTCTCAATTGTTGGTGCTTTTTTTTCTGCAGAAAGTAGAGCTGGGCACAATAGTGGGGTTTCACTGTGTTTCCAGGAAGTACGTAATTCACACTCTAAATGTGACAAGCATGACTGCCCATAAACCTAACGACTTTTTTAAGAGACCGAAATTCAGGACATTATTCGCTCTCGGAGCCTGCAGTTTAGTAACCCAGCAGAAAAGTGCTCAGAGATCTGCTCCTGTTGCTGGAAAGGCCGTCTGGGTGACCCTGCGGCAGGGCAGGCTGAACGCTTTCATGCAAGAACAAATGGTCAGAGGACTGAAGTCCGGACCAATTGCAACGACCATATTTTAAGGAGCTGGAAGAACAGAACTTAGAGCACGGCCGCGACCATTTTCCTCACTGCTCCCTCAGCCGCCCCTGTACGCCTCCCCTCACCAGCCAAGACATTTATGTTGTAAATGTATTTTTCAGTAAAACAAAACAGCAGCCATCAATTTGATGTCGATTTCTGATATGAGAGAGAGAGAGAAAGGGGGTGAGTGGCATTGCTCCCTATGGTTTTCAATAACGGACTTTTGGGATAGTAGAGCTCTGTGTTAGACAGGGTTGACTAGAGAAACAAATCCAGACACAGTCATATGCGTGTAAGAGAAAGCTTTATATCAAAGAGCAAATGGAAAATTCAGAAACCAGCCCAGCCCAGTCCAGATCAAGTTCCTACGTATTGATATTAACCCATATGTCCAATATTAGTCCATAAATTTCTCTTAGGATTCGTGCAGCACTTGCAGTGATGCTGAGTGCAGGAAGATCACAGGCCACTGGCAGATCCAGTGGTGGTAGAACCATCTCAGCCCTGCTGCTGGTCCCCATATGGTGCCTAGCGCTCCAGGGCTCTGGCTGCCACCAGTAACTTGTCAACAGGAATGTGTTGCAGAGAGAGAGTGTGCCCCATCGCCAAAGAGGAAGACAAGCGTTCCCAGAGTCCTTAGGAGAAGGCCATGCCCACACAGAAGCCTCATTGGCAAGGACCTGTTTGACTGATTGGACTCCAGTCCTTCGCTCAAGTTGACAGATTATGTAACTTGCACTCACCAAGGCTTTCTTCCCACCTTCCTCCTGGTGAACTCAAATAGACAACCATTCAGTTAGCCAGTGAGCAGGCTGACCAGTTCCTCGGCTTAGAAACTCAGATGGGCGTAGGAATTCCATGTCTGTTTCCGTGTAATGAGAATCGGTGGCACTTGTGCTTTCAAGGTAAGTGTTATTTCTTCCCTTCCAGCAGCTGCTAAGCATGTTCTGACCCTGCATCCGGATGGATGGTGAGGCCTGGCTGTGCCAGCAGCCCAGAAGGCAGCCAGTGGTCCAGGCAGATCCATGGTCATTCATTAGAAGGCGGTTTGAAAGGGAACCCATTGTTCATTCGTTTTCTCTCTCTCTCTCTCTCTCTCTCTCTCTCTCTCACACACACACACACACACACACACACACACACACACACACACACACACAGCTGTTACCGTGCCCATTCTTTCCGCCTAAAGCTTCAGTCTCTTATTATTTCTCTTAAGCTTCTGTTTCTGCCATTACACTTTTTCCTCTGGACAATTTCATCTCGTAGACACAGGGTAGCCTGCTGTAATGAGCCGTCTAGGTTTTATTTTTGTGTGTGTTCCCAGGAATCAGATAGTTGAACTTCATCACTTCCGCAACAAACCCCAGCAGCCTCTTTTTGGTTTTCATTTTGGGCCATTTGCTTTATTTTCCTACTTGTTGTTTTTCGTCTTCACTGGCTCAACGCCCACAAGCACAAAACACACAGTAACTATAAAGCCAAATAAGCAAAAATTAACTAGGGTACACCGACAAGCCCCGCCATAAGTGTGTGCACAGCCTGGCTGGAACTGGTGGAGTTTTGCAGCTAACTGCGGCATAATCTATTTGCTTTGGTCACAGTCGGCTACTTGCTTTGGAGAAGATTTTTCACTTGTGTATTGGCTATGCTATGAAACTGGCAGAGAGACTCTTTAAGTTCTATTTCTGTTGACTTTACTACTGTTCTGCTCTTTCACGGGGGGTGGAAATAGGCACAGCCAGACCCATCCAGCCCCACACTACAGTTTCCAGACGCAATGACCCAAGGCCCCCACCAATGCATTGTTCACATTGTGTCAGTACTCTCTTTAGCGGGTGTGTGGGGCGGGGGGCAGGGGGGAGGTTTCTGTCTTAGTTGTTTTGTTGGCATTTCCTTGACTTCTCTGCCCCCATCCCAACCTTCTCATTTTTTGTTGTATTTGGTTTGGTTTTGGAGGGGAGGTCTGCCTTTGTGTGTCTGTTCGTTACAGATAACAATGCCTAGGATTGCTGATCCTTGGGGGTTAAACTGTGATTTCAGTTAAAGGAGCCCAGCTGGCGTAGTGGGCTTCCCTATTGAGCTGCAAACTGCAAGGTCAGCAATTCGAAACCACCATTCCCTGGGAGGGAACTAGAGGAGGCCTTCTCCTCCCATGAGCACTTGCAGTATCCGAGCCTTACAGGGCCGGTTCTACCCTGTGTGATAGGGCCATGAGGCGTCGGCCTGGCTGGGACCGGGCAGTGAGTTTGTGAGGGAGAAAACACAAAGGGGAAAACAGTGTGGTTTCCTGGCGGTGGTTTTGGTGCAAATGGGGGCTGGGAACTACTAACCATCTATCCCCGTGGTGACTAATGGGGAGGGGAGGGGGGCGCGCGTGAGAAAGCCCAGGTCCTTTTAAGGATCCCTTTGCTGAGTTAAAAACTGTGTCCAAGTCTCTGCACCAACCCCCCAAAGAAGCTGTTCTGGAGTCCTCTCCAAGCTATTCCTTGCAACCTAAGCTCCACTTTCTGTCTCCATATTCCTTTACCTAACTCTTATCAACTCCGGAGTACTGGGTGGCAGAAGTCTCTTAACTGATCCTCCTGGCTCCAGCCTCTGCCTACCTCCAATCTCTTTGCTCTCAACATCAGAGTTATCTTTTAAAACACAGGTGTGATCCTATCACTCCCCGGATTAAAATCACTTAATGGCTCCCTATTAATTACAAGATAAAGTGCAAATTCCCTAGCCTGGCATACAATGTCCTTCAATACCTGGACCTAATGACCTTTCCAGAAGGCGTGGCTTCCTGCTGCTCTGCTGAGCCCCCTGGACTGTTCCCTTTGTTCTGGACCCACTGGGGTCCTTTCATCACTTCCCTCCTCTTCCCCACCCCTCTCTCACATCTCAGCCCCCTCTCCGTGGACAGACTCACTTGTGACTCTGTACATGGCACATTGCATGGACATTGGCTGTATATCTGTATCTGTCGCAATGCAGATATTCATTGAAGCCTGGCTGTTCCCCTCCCCCTGGGCACTGTTTTTGGACACACACACACACACACACACACACAAAATCACACGCACACACCCTGGCGAAAATATTTGGGACAAGGAAAAGGAAATCAAAATACAATACAAAATTGGAATCTTTAGTAATTTCTACAGCAAAACTATAAATGCCCTTTATAGTTTTTAATTCACAGTGTTATTTAATGTGTGGCCCAGGTAAAACTTAATAATATGTTTGAATGATATATGGAATAGTGTCCTCGAAAATGAGTGCGGTGAGGGTCTTAAAACAGCTCTTTATTGAGTAAGTTCATTTAGCAAGCGTTTATTGAACACCTCACCTATAAGCTGGCACTGTATTATGCTATGGGAATACCGTGATGAATAAGACGGCGTGACTGTTCTTAAGAGCTAAGGATAATTAAAACAGTACTAAAATAATATTGATGTCTGTTTTTTACACGTAACCTATGTGCCATGTATCACAAATGCATGGCTTACCCCGTTCAGTTCTCAGAATAACCTGGGGAGGGAGGTATTGTAATACCCATTTTTCATGTGTGAGAACCCAAGTGACTTTTCCAATGTCTCGCCTGTAGGTAGTCGAGCCGGCATGGGAACATAGATCACAGCTCAATGGCAGAAACGACCCTATAAACAAATGATCGCAGGGCAATCAGGGTAATGAGTGCAGCGACTGAGAGGAGCGTAATGTGCGATAAACCTTGAATCACAAACCTGGGGAGGCCTCAGGGCTTCGCAGAGGAAGTGGGTGACCTTGAGCCAAATTCTACAGGACAGATAGGAATCCCACACACCCGCTCCGCCACCCCACCCATTTCTGTTTCGTTCTGGGTTTTTGCCCTGTCTTTATAAGAGATTCGGATCCCTGGTTGCATCCTGAGTTGTGCCTTGGGCTGCTACGGGCAAGATCAACAGTTTGAAAACAGACTAGGCTTTCTACTCCCTTTCAGAGTTCAGTTCCTAAACCCCCCAGGGGGCCTTCTACCAGGCCCCTCACCTCCGTGGCAGTGAGTGTGATTTGCGGTGTTAAGCGATGGAGGCGTTGATAGCGCAGTAGGCTAGTCATTGGGCTTCTAACGGCGAGTTTGGTGGTTCGAACCCACTAGCTGCTGCTCCACGGCAGAAAGGAGTCTGTCTGCTCCTATAAACATGTAGAGACTGGAAACCACTTGGAGGTCAGAGTCTACCAGATAACAGTGACCTTTCAAGGTGTTTGTTTGTATATGATATCAGTAATATAAAAAATGGGTTTGATGACAAGAAATAAAACAAGAAATCTGTGTCGATAGCAAACTGGTATCCATCACCAATTGTTGATTTGCTTTCCTTCCGGACTATATATTTTTACCTACCATTATCTGTTCATGTTACCACTGAAAGTCAAATTAAACCAAATATCATTACTAAATGTTGTGCAGTTCCTTTACGCCAACGTCAAGAGAAGAAGAGGAAAGTATCCCTATGAAGGTTCGGTTTTTAGCGACCTCAAACATCGTAGACACACCCAGGAAGTCATTAGTAAGCAGGAACGGTCTCCACACTGGTAGCTTTCTCAAAGCGCGTGCACTTAGTCAGAAAGGAAGACGCTATCCGCACAAGGGCCAGCCTGGCCAGGAGCGAAGCAGTGGAGGACATCCACAGACCTAAGAGGCGGAGTTTGCCTAGCAAGGGGCCAACCAGCCCTAGTACTTGTCAGGGACTCATGGGTCCCTCCCTGTGCTAAGGCTGGGGATAAAGCAAGCCAGGGTACCAGCACGCCTTGCAGAAATGGCTTTTGTTTCATTTCATTTCACTTTAATTTGGCATTTAAGGAGAGATCCAATTAGATAGGAAGCTCACGTTCATGGAATGCTGTGTTCCCCAGGCATGCTGGGTGTCTGAGCTGTTGACTACTTAGGGTTGTCTGGTCAAGAACACGGTGGGTTGTATTATCAGTCTGACAACCATAGCCTTTTTGTCCTTCGAGCCTGGAGATGGCTCTCTGACCTCTGATCCTGTATATTTGAATCGAGAGCCCCTGAGCAGTGCAAACAGTTAATGTAATCCAAAAGGGACAGATCAAGGTTACCAAGAGGCCTGGTAAGAGAGACCAGCTGATGGAGTTCTAAAACGCAGCCATTCAAGTCCTTCTCTCCACCCCACCCCCAGCCCCACAGTTCTCACACACTCCTTGCCCTTGAGCCTGTCCTGACGCATGAGAACCCCCATAGGACAGGACCAAACATTTCACATGAATAGAAAGCCTCACCTCTCTCCCAAGGAGCAGCTGGGGGTTTGGAACAGCTGATCTTGTGGGGAGCTGCTTGTCTCTTAACCCCCTGTGCCACCAGGGCTCCTCTGATGCCTGTGAAGCTGCCCCGGAGTCGGTGTGGCTTCTGTAGCAACCGGTTTATTTAAAGGAAGCAATACCAGGATGCCAAGTCTTATTTCTACCGCTCTAGGTAGAACGCAATTTTAAATGCCTATCCTCTGCCAGTCGCCTCGTGTTTTTCCTACTTGAGGTTTTGTCTTGTAATATAAGTTCATTTGAAAGTGATTTCATCTACTTCACGCTTTTTTTTTTCTCCCGTTAGGACGAAAAGAATACTAACTAAACCTCTGAAGTTGAACACGTGCCAGAGGATTATGGGAGATCCTAGGAAGGTATTAGTAAAAAAGACAGAGGCAGTCTAGATAGCAATGACACGCATGGGGGAGGAGCCACACCAGTGCTCCTCCTTGTTGCCCTGGGGTTGGCGCCGAGTCACGCCGGCCTTATGCATCACAGAAACGCGGCTGGGTTCTTAGACCTCTTCACGACCATCACCGTGTTGGGCTAGGTTCTCTTGAGAAACAAAGCCCAGGAAGCGCACACGTGTGCATATGTACACCGAAGCACATACATGGGGCTTTCAAAAAATTCGTGGAAAAATGAAATTAGAATGAATGGAATTTGCCCCCGAACTATTTGAAGCTCTGTGTGTGTGTGTGTGTGTGTGTGTGTATGTTTGTGTGTGTTAGAAAGAGCAGTTTCAAGGCCCATGACCACCAGATGGTAGTGATGTCCCCCTCCCCCCCCAAAAAAAAGAAGAAAAAGAGAAAGAGCCGTTTGGAATTTGCCCCCGAACTATTAGAAGCCTGTGTGTGTGTGTGTGTGTGTGTTAGAAAGAGCAGTTTCAAGGCTGGATAGCTCCCACCCACGACCACCAGAGGGTAGTGATGTCCGTCCCCCCCCCCCCCAAAAAAAAAAAAAAGAAGAAAAAGAGAAAGAGCCGTTTATGTCAAGGAAACAATTCATGTGGTTGTAGAGACAGCTAAATCCCCGATCAGATCAGATGTCAGACTGGAGGCTTCATCCGATGTAAGTAGTTACAGGAGCTGACGACTGGCAATCAACAGCTAGATGACAGGCTGCTTGCTTACAGGGCTGGTAAATCCCAGAACTGGAAGGTCACATGCCTGACTGCTAGTGCACTTCCCAAGAACTGGAGTCAGATGACAGTGACATGAATGCAGGATCCAGAGCAAGGCAGAGCTTTCACAGAGCATTTGTGTATGGAGGGGCTTCAAAAAGTTCATGAACAAATAGAACTGAAAGATCACGGAATTTTTCCACAAAGCTTTTTGGATACCCCTAGGGAACACTCCATTCATCAGAGTAAGGACAGGGCATGGAAGACTGCCTAGATACACTCCACACTAACCCTGCATTGTTAACATATAGAGCTCATGGTTTACAACACACAAAATGGTAGATAATCACTTAATGTCACAAACTGTAGGACACCCACCGAATCCTGGGATTCGTGGCTGGTGGAAGCTCACACAGGTAACCCAAAGTAGGACACTTTGTTAGAACCCGCTGTTTCACTACCATGTGTCCAGCACACTTTATGGGTTTCCTTTACTTTCCCTGACCCTCTGTGTTCCTACTTGGCATGTCCCTTTCTAACTCTTGGTCTTTCCTTATGACGTGAGCTCTGTTGGTCTGGGTTGACTAAAACAAATCCAGGGATGCTCATCTAGGTCTAAGAAAGACCTTTATATCAAAGAGCAATTCTATGTTGCGACAACACCCCAGCCCAGCCTAGATCGAGTCTTTAATTCCAATATCAACCCATATGTCCAATAACAGTACATAAATTCCTCTTTAGACTCACATGGCACATGCAATGATGCCAAATGCAGGAAAATCACAGAATGCTGGGTGGAAAGTCTTGTGGATCCAGTGGTGGTAGAAACATCTCAGTGCTGGTATAACTCTCCACGTGGCCCCTCCAGTTCTCGGAGTGCCTCAACAACAGGAAAGAGAAGGCAGCGAGAGAGAGAGAGAGAGAGAGAGAGAGAGAGAGAGAGAGAGAGAGAGAGAGAGAAAGTGCGCCTGACTTCCAGTGAGCTATTTATCTCCGTTGCGCCTTCAAATGAAGTAATCAAGTGGCAACCTGATTGACAGGCTAAACTCCACCCCTTCACTCTCAGTACCCTCAAGTTGATAGGAGATTACGGACCTACCACATGAACCAACTGCTTCTGAGGAGCATTCTGGTTGTAATTTTTCTAAGACTGATTTACCCACCGTGTTTTTTAGTTTAAATGATACTGTCACGTACATTTCCTCAGCAGAGTCTCATAATGAATACTACAGGACAGATGACACTTACTTATTTTAAAATATTGAAACATGTTTGGAGCTTCAGGGAGTCTCCCCACCCTCACCACCGGGGAACTGATAGCGTCAGCAACACAAACTCCGAGCCTCCAAGTCTGAGGGTCTTCAGAGCCCCCCCTTGGCTGCCCTCATCACCGAGACATGCTTCCGGCGACATTTAAGTGATAACCCACCTTTGGATGGGGCTATTCAAGTTATTTTTTTAGTGACTGCGCATATCTAGTTTTCATAAGCTTTGCACTGAGGGATCAGCAAGCAAGAGCGTAAAACATGGGGTCTTCCTTGGCTACCAACTTCTCTCCAACCTCAATCCCTTCATCAAATTGTGACTTAAGAGAACTTGCTAATCTAGGGTATTTCTGTCCAGTTTTGCCTAGCACCAGCAACTCAAGAGGCCAGAGGTTTAAAAAACACTGCTCGCCTTGTGACAGACAGATGATAGAGTGAATAACTCGTCAACAGGGGCCTTAGTCACGGAACCCAATTTCCATCGTTTCATATAATAGCCCAAAGCCACTTGGCTTCCTGGTAGGAAATGTGAGCAAGTTGGATGTTGCAGTATTATTCAGCATGATGATTATCATGGGTTTACAGCTGTTTCTTGAACTAACCATATTACACACACTCCGAATACTCTCTGGAATAAGAATATGAAACATCTATCTCCCCTCTGTTTCCAACCCCCATTTTTGGCTCTGTAGTAATGTCTGTTCAAGCTGACATTCATCCTGAGTCCATATCTGATGTGTTCCAACTGATATCCTGAGTTGCTTGTCCTGCCAGCTATAAGCTCTGAATTTGGAAGATTTTCAGTGGCTCTTGTTGGCAGGAAAAACAGACGAGGAAATACAGAGAGACTGCTATCATGGCCAAATGTTAGTCACCTAGGCTGTCGGAACTAATGAATGCCCTTGAAGCAGGCACTGTCTGCAGGTTCCTGCAGTTGGACTGGAGCTGCCTGGTGATTCGGGCTCCCCTGGCAGAACACAGGCATCTCCCCTTTAAATATGAACTCCCAGTGGGGAGGGGACGGTTCTAGAGCTAACTGGATCGGATTTACATATGAAGGCATGTTGACAGCAGATTGTCTGTTTAGCTTCAAAATCGACTTCACTTTGGAGCCTTAGACAGGAGATACAGTAGATTCATTCATTAGTTTTTCTTATCAAGTCTCTTAGCATCTTAGCATATCCTTTCAGCTACCTCATTAGATAGTAAATTGTTCATGTAGTACATATCCGATACACAATAGTATGAAATTGTAATATTTCATACTATTGTGTATCGGATATGTAATATAGGTTATGTGTAAGGGATGTGTATTATTTAGGTGCTATAAATATCCTATAACCAACAGTGTGAAAATGAAAAAACAAGCATGGCTCTGAGGTAGTTACTGGACTGCTAAGCTGCACGGTCAGAGGTTCACGCTCACCAGCTGCCCCAGGATTGAAAGATGAGGCTGTCTGCTTTCTTAAAGATACCCAACCTGAAAAATCTTTATAGGGTCACCTTAAGTCTGTTTCTTGAATCCAGAATGTGGAGAATAGCAGTTATTTTTCTCACCTCCTCTATGTATAGAAATTACTGTTACATGTTGTAACTTTGTGACTTAAATATCTTAGGCAGATCACATTACAAAAAGCAGCTTTTAATGAATTTAACCAAAAAGTGGCCCCTGTTTATTAATCATGTTATCTCTTAATAATGGAAAAAATGATGTTAAGTTAGTTACTGACAAGCTATCTAGCAGAATGTTCATGTGTGCATGTGTCATTCTGATTGCATCTTAAACTTTGGGTGCTGAGGGACTCTCAAAGTAATTTGGAGGAGCAGTGAGTAAGGGCAAGTGCTCCAAACAATGGTTTGAAAAAGAAAAACATTCAGGCAATCAGAATATTTGGTAGACTTAGAACCTAGGGGAATTGTAAAGTGTCCATTAAATCAATGTAGCCATAGTGATAACCGTCATTCTTGGAGCTTTGTGATCCTGGTCATTTCTCTTCGCTTAATTGACAAAAAGGCAACATGATATGTTCTTAGAGAGTGAGTTGGGCTTCTAGGATCCCATCTGGTGTAAGAATGCAGGACAAGTCCCCTTGAATCTTTCTATTAACAACAGAGCGAGCATTTCTACCGTCCTTTGTGGTTTTCAAGTACTGTAATATGTCTGCTGCGTTTTAATCATGCCAACCTTTTGTTACAGTTGTGAATAGCTTGTGGTTTGGGAAACGGAGGCCGTTCCGTAAGTGAATTCAGTCCGTTCCCATTATCCTAGACTTCATCTAGCTTCAAGGGTCCCTTTTGGCACAGGGAGTTAGTTACACATTGTGCTGCTAGCCACAAGGTCACCAGTTCAACCACACCATGAGAGACAGATGGGGCTGTCTACTCCCGTAAAGAATTAGCATCTCAGAAACCCACAGGAGTAGTTCTGCACCCTCAAGGGTCACTAGGAGCAGAAAGGACCACAGGGCAGTGAGTGAGGCATCCAGCTTCAGCGTCCATGGCCCCACCCTGCTCTTCCTTGCCATCTAAGCCGTTCAGCTCTTCATGGAGCAGGTTTTTTTTTTTTTTTTCTTTCTTAGTAGCTCACGTTCATGTATGGCTGACTTTGGCACAACCTGTTTCCACTCTGTAAAGTCTCATTAAACATGTCCCAGGGAAAGTCTTATCGTCTTATCAGTTGATTAGCAAAATGGTTGATAGAGAAGATCAACAGTTGGCTGGCTGCAGCACCACTCCATTTTGTTTGAAAGAAAGTTAATATATTTTGAAATGCTGGGACACCACCCAGCCTTGAATTGCTACCGAAGCAGCTCAGTCCAAAACGGCTCCTTTATTCTTCTGCCGCCATCAGCAAAGCAGTACAGAATCAAGTCCATTGAGAAGAAACCACTTGCTTTGCCAACACAATTAGTTTTGTAAGGAGCC
>PVJH01005855.1:30727-107684 GCA_004026705.1 Nesogale talazaci
ACCTCCCCCCCACCCCAAGATGGTATCTTTTTGATGAGCAGGAAGACCATGAGACCTGTCCAACTATGAAAAGGAGTAAGGAGAAGAGAGTCTGGTTTTCCTCCATTCTGTGCGAAGAGCAAAAGGATCTGCTGGACATTCATTATTATCTTTTAGGGTTTATTTTTACATTCCTGTTTCGCTTACCTCTCTAGGCTTCTTTGATAAGTGAATTTTAATGGAAAAGCTAATTCAGATCTTCAGGTTTGGAGGGATAAGTATCACTCCCACAAACATTCTATACGGGGGATTGCACCTCTCTGTTTAATGGGATCAGACTGCTCAGACCTTAATCCTCATAATTATGTGGTCCTTTCTGTGCACGGGCTCTGATTAGAGGCCTGTTGAGCTCAGTGTCTTTTCAAGGGAAGGCAGCTAATGTGATGGTTGAAATAGAAATCGCACAGGCAGCATAACAACTTTCTTTTGTCATCGTCTTCCTGGAGCAGCCTTTGCACACATCTCATCGATGTTTGCTTTCACAAAAGGCAATACCCATCCCGTATGTAAATATAACTTGGACCAAGCTTGACCCCCATCCTTTAGCGGTAATGTTGCGAACCAATGGCCACCGGGTACGAATAGCTTCGTGGCCATTAGTCTTTAAAGTGAAAACTAGGGTCACCTTTGCTGGAGCAGCAGGGAAGGGATGATTCTCTTAGAAGAGAAAAGCCGAGGGGCTCTTCTTGGTAAGGATAAAGAAATGTGCCCTGGTGGGGTAGTGGCTGCGAGCAAGATTGCAGTCCTGCGTGATCGCCAGTTCTAAACCCGGAGCAGAGCTCCTTGGGAGAAAGACTGGGCTTTTTACTCCCTGTGGCAGTTCTCAAGCTGATAAACCCACCAGGGGCTCAAGGTGATTCAGCCCTGACTGGCTGGCAGTGAGTTGGGTTTTGTTGATTTTAAGGATGAAGAATTCCCGGGGGGCGGAGAAACCACTTCTTGAGAAGCCTCCTGTTTTTTTGTAACTTGAGAGTAGAATGATTAAGGAAGAGGGAAAAAAAAACAAAACCAGATTCAGTGTTGCTGTCCATCAGACACCTGGTGGGGGCCCTCTGAAGGAGACATCTTGCTGTGCTTGCTCAGAGCCTCGTCTTCTCAAAGGAACTGGAAAACAGCAGGGGTAGTGGGAGAAACAAGCTTTCCAGAAGTGGGCACCTTTGTGTAAAGTGGCACCGCTGATACTCAGCTGGACCCCGAAGCTGAGGGCATTGTGGGCACCACCATCAAAAGCATCGGTATTCTTGGCTGGGCTCTCTGCCTGTGAATTTTGGAGTTAAAGGTGAAATTCCATCTTTAACCCCCTTGTGGTAGCCTAAGCAGTGATTAATGAACTAGATGTGATTTCCTGCAGACCTTTCAAAGGGTGGGTGAAGGATGGAATTGCAGCTTTTATTTATTTATTTTTGTCCCAACCAGGCCTTGTGCTTCATACGGCTTTCACGAGCCGTGGCTTTTTTTGAATGCCACGCAAACAAAGGGAATTTCTCAAAAGTGTGCACGGCTTGACACAATAGACCTTAATTGGTGTCAAGGAGATGGTGGGATGAATGGGGAAATGCCCATTTAGCTGATAAGACTGAAAAGTGGAACCTTGTTATGAGCTGTCATCTCAACGTGTATTTAAGCTATAGCAAAACTGAAGCATATTTGCCATATAGATCATAATGATTCCAAAGGAGCCATTACACTCTATTATGTAATTACATAATCAAAACATGCATAGTAATCAGCTTTTGGAATTCAATGCTAATCAAACATACCTATAGTATGTGTTTAAGCTAAAATAGAGAACGTTAATTTGCCATTAGTCAACTAAACAGGAACGTGTATGCGGAATATTCATGAATAGCTTAATATTGTGTCAGATGGTATTTTTTTGTTTTGTATTCAGGGGAAATCAACTATTTTAATTGAAGAAAGAACCAACCCCAAGGAAGATTACTCTTTAACTTGCCGTTCACCAACTTGTCCCACCTTTTGCCAACTTACAAAGGGAGATTAGATTAAATTAAATTTATTTATTTATTGTTTGTTTGTTTGTTTCCTTCCAGAAGCTCGAGGGATACAACATTTAACTACTACATTACAAGAGTTTGAAAAAATGCCGACCGTCTCCATGCCATGGGACACACGGTTATAAAAACTACATGTAAAAGCAACCTTTAAAGCAAAAAAAGCTGGAGCCTTTTTGTAACAAGAAGCAAATCAATGAGCGTTATTTAGCAGTATCTCAGAATGGAAACAGCTTGAGTGTCTGTCAGGAAATTAGCCTTAATCTTGCTCTGTTTCCCACTTTCCATGTTACTGGAAGTGTGTCCTTCCTCCCTTTCTTTCTTTCTTTTTAAAAAAATTTTCTTCCCTTAATTTCTTTATCACTGAAATGGGGCGGTTGATATCAGGATTTCTCCCAGTCCATCTGATCTCGGATTCCATAAAGGTTCTATGAAAAAAGAAGGGGTCACCAATGAATGTGTTGGTCACGATGGTCTTGCCCGCTCGATTTTGCTGTTGAACTGTTTTTCCTCTCTTGTTTTTCAAACCTCTGAGCCCCACCCCCACCCCACCCCCCATCTCAAAGACTCGCATGCATAATTATTTTGATCACCAGGTAGACAGCCCTCAGAGCAATCAAGGTATTCAACTTCACCTTTTGAGAAAGCCCAACACAGGCGAGGACCTGAAAGGTTAAGAGAGGCCTTGTAAACAGCACACCGAGAAAAGGCATTTCATTTTAAACAGACGTTCCAGTATTCACAAAGCTTGAATTATTGCCTCTCTTGGAAATAACAGAATCGATTTGTGATGCTGAGGCCTCACCATTAACCTTAATGCAAGGTTGAGGGACCCATCGTTTTGGACACTGGTTCTCATTCTCATGGCCTCATGTCGGCACATTGGATGACTGAAAATGTGACTGTAATGTTTTAATGGGACTAAATTCTCTCATCAAAAGCTTTCGTGGCTTGAACTTCAAATAATTTATTTTCAAATTACTTTTACTGTAATTCTTATTAATTCAAATAGGTTTCTGATTTGATATAAAACTCTGTAAATGCAGGGAACAGTTTAATGAATTGAAAAGATAGGATTGAGTCTTTTTAAAGGAAATGTACAAAATATGCTGACAATAATTGCTTAGATAGAAATCAAATCTTAATAGCTTTGTTAATGATTTGTAGTGAACACTGTGTTTACGTTGACTTGGGGGACGTCTGCTGTTAGAAAGATTTTATTCCCTGTGGGTTCCAACAGAATCTTAATTTTCTTCCGCCCCTGAAATGTATTCCACTCTATGCTGGCCCTCAGAGTGCTCAGCTGGCCTTGTGCTGTTGGGACTGGTCATGGTTCTGTGGAGGGGAGGGCGGTGGTGGCAGTGATGGTGGGGGCTGACTCATGAATGCCCTCTCCCACGGAGTGCCCTAAGCTGTCATCTGCAGGGGGGCCGATAGCCAGGTGTTTCTCCTGCAGAACTTCTGGTGACCTTCCCACTGAGCACGTAAGCATTGTGAGGGGCCTTCCAGGGGAGGTAGTTGTTTTTTGTTAGTGCCATTGTGTTGATGTTTTGATTCATCGTGCACCCATGTGACAGCATGGAACTGCCCCGAGAGGGTTGTCTAGGCTGGAATCTTTCTTGGAGCTAGCTGGTCACCTGATCTTTCTTCCTGGGGGCCGGCAGATGGGGATGGACTACCAACTTTTCAGTTTCGAATCCATGTTTCACCTGTTGGCACATGGGAGCCCATAGAAATGAGAATTGGAGAAAAGCCATTTGATAGCTTCAAATCAGAGAGGACTCACACACTGATACTGAATAAGGTTTCTAAAAGAACACGCGTGCGCACGCGCGCACACACACACACACACACCACACCTTTTTTTTTTTTTTTTTTTTGCTTTGCCTTGGTTTTTGCTGCTTTTCAAAGCCCAAACCTAGTAACTCTTGCCTTTCCTGTTGGGTGTGGAATATGAGAGCCACGTCTTTCTCCTGTGGAGCAGCTGAGAGATAGGAACTGCTGACCCCCTTCTAGAATGGTAGTTGCTTTTAAAAAATGTACCACACTTTGGTTTGGTTCTGATGTGTTTTTTTACACACATGCACACACACACACACACACACACACACACACACAGCTGTGCAGGTGTAAGTCTAGGTCCAACCTCTGTTCAGCTGCGGGAGAAGAACAAACAAATCAAAGATGTTTCACTAATACGATTTTTCTACTGCAGGAGTAGGTCAGGGGCCTGTATTTGCTCTTTGTCTGGGCAAACTGTCTTGCAGTTCAGACTCCTTGGTGTTTCTATGGTGTCAAGAAGAGTTTGCATAGTGGCCAGAGTAGCCTCCACATCCTGCTTTTCACTATGACTTGCCCTTTTCTTATAGACTTTCAACTGGAGAGACTCCCGTGGTGTCAATGAAGTGCTTTATTTATTAACAGCCAGGCTGCGGGGGCACGAGTTCTCTGCACGGGCACACGCCTGCCATGCAGTGGTAATAAAGACATTCTCCAGGGTAAAGCACACGCTGGACGCTCAAAGGATGAAGCCATAGTGAACAAGGTCTTTCATAGTCAGGGCAGTTTCTCTCTCGTCCGTCCTGAAGTGTGTGATTGTGTTCTGGATAAATTATGGAGATTAGACACCACCATCCCTATGCCCCTCCCCCCCGGTCACACACACAGACAACCACAAGTTGCTCAAAGTGAAATAACTCTTGAAAAACAAGTACATTTTCCCAGGCAGAGCCTTGGCAACAAATCCTGATGTTTACTGGTAAAAAAAAAAAAAGCCAAGTGTATGGGCTATAGAATCTGGCAGAACTGGGTTCAGACAGGGCTCAGGCACTTAGCTGAATTACATTAGGCAAATTATTTCGATCTCTCTGAGTTTCTGCTGCTTAATCTTGAAGATGGACTCTGGAAAACACCAGGGGTTCTAGAGAGAAGGGCGGCGGAAAGCAGCTAGCAGGTCCCCAGCAGTGGATAAATGCTTCTCTCCTCCTCTGCTTGCCTGTGGAGGGGCTGTTCCGCTTTCTGGGTCCTTGCTGGAAGATGGGCCCCCCTCACTCCGGCCTTTGGGCAACCGCATTATTGAATGGGGCGAGACCCAGTCTTGAAAGGGGAGATGCCAAACCAGTGCGCCAGTTAGATGGGAGTTTATAACGAAATGAGTCATTTAGAAAGAACATTTGTTCGTGAGCTAAGCTAATTGAAAATTGAATGGACACGATTTATGAAGCTACTGCACCGCAGCCCCGTCCCATTCCTTCCCTAACGTGCCGTGGCGTCAGTTCTGACTCGCAAAGCTTCTGAGACTGTAAATCACGATGGAGGCTGAAGCAGTCCTCCCCCAGAGGGCTGGGTGGGCTTGAACCGTTGACCTTGGAGCTCGCAGTCCAATGTTTTCCCACGGTGCCACCAGGGCTTCTTGTGATGGCCATCAGTAGTCATCACACTAAATTTGATTTTTTTTTTTTAAGACAGTGTGCTTTTTCTCCCTTGGAATGAATGGTCTAACAACTTCTAGTTTACTACGAAAGGCATGCTCTCATGAATGAATGGTGTTCTCAAATGCCAGATCCTTCTTTTCTGAAATGGGAAAGTTACAGGGAATACGATGATGGGTGCAAGTAAAAACCCAATTTGAGCCTGTCCTCGAAACTTCACCCATATATTCCAATTAGCAGTCAAAAATGTCCATACATGCCAGACATTGTTCTACCCTTAAAATAAATTACCTGGCAGTTACTGGCCTTATTTAATGGCTAGAGTATATTGTACCTATTTGATTTCTCTCGCCCAGAACATGTGCTGTTTCTGCCTTGACAGTGTATCTGCTAATTGAGTTGTAGAAAATCCAGGAAGGTTCTTTAAATGGATAATTTAAGAAAGACACTGGGGTCTCCTGTTTGTATCCCTGTGCTACACATCAAATTGTGTTTTATAGCAGCCTAATTGTTGGATCTATTTCAAGGAGAAATTTATCAAGTCACAGTGCAGCTTTCTGTTTGGAAGAAATATTTGAGGATGTGAGCAGAAATTATTTTTACATAAAGGCTCCAGGCAGTTAAGAGTACTGACATACATATCATATTTTCATCACTGTCATTCACGTTCTTTTTTTGCCTCAAATAAATAGGTCATTATGATTCCACTGCAGCCGTCCTATGCCTCATCCGAGTATGGGGTTCGGTTAACTCTCACCGCTGCGCAGCTGACCTGTGCAATTTATTGGTGATTTTTAGAGAGTGACATCCTTGGGCCATCGCTATCAACCAAGGCACTTTAATGTCTTTCAGCAAACTGTTTCATTATCACTTATAATTTTGTTGCTCTGGTATTGTAACCATGTTAACCCGTCCAGGAATTGTCATTTTCTGAGACACTGGGTTTTTGGTTGCCGTAGCAATTTAAAAGCATAATCTAGCAAATGACAATGATGCCACTGTGGATCCAAGACACATGATGTTTGTGCCAGAGCACAGCAAGGACAAAACATTTGCAGATGGCAGAAAAGTTTTGCCTCGATGATTTCCTGAAGAATGACTTAGCTGGGCTGAGCCCCGGTGGCGTAAGTGGTTGAGTGCGGGACTGCGGGCCACGGGCTTGGCGGTTCAAATCCAGCGGCGACTCTCAGGAGCAGTGCTGGGTAGCTCTGATGAGGGCAGTGATGCCCCCCCACACACACCAAAAAAAAAAAAAAAAAAAGAATGACTTAGCAAAGTCACTGAGCCTGATTTCTCACTGCTGAGGGCCAGTTTGTCTTACTGTGGTGGCCTGTGTGCTACTGTGATTCTGGAGCCTGTGCCACTCATATGTCAAATGCCAGCATGGTCAGCCATGGTGGGTAGGGGTCGCCTGAACTTCCTAAGACAGACTAGGATGGTGGACCTGCTAGCTGCTCCTGAAAAAAACCTGGCCAGTGAAACTGCATATAATTGCAATAGAAGATCCGCACTAAGATGACCCCCACCAGCGGGGAGAACTCTCCAAACTTGGCTGGAAGAATAGCCACCTCCTCAAAGTAGAGTCTGCTTTGATGCTGGACAGAGGCCAGTTTCCAGGATTTTCACTTGCTGGTATGGCATGATTCAAAAGGAGAAGCAGCTGCAAACATCCTTGAGTCCTTGGGATATAGTTTGTATGAATCTAGGGGAAATTTCAAAATTGCCAAAAATGAAACAGAATGAATAAAAATTCCTATCCTAGGCACTAGAGAGATGAAATGCGCCGGTATTAGCCATTTTGAGCCAGACAATCACCCAGTGTACCATGATGGGAATGCCAAGGAATACTGGTGTGTTCATTGCCCAAAAAGAACGGGCAAGATCCGCCCTGAATTACTATCCTCTTAGTGATAGACTGATATCCCAATGCCTACCTTAGAATCTGTCAAGATGCCTGTTACTCACCGTTCACTAATGCCAACAACAAACATTTTTATCAACATATGCAGTCTGCAATTGAACAAGCATGCAGTCAAGATGCATCGATCAGTGTTGGTGATTGGGAAGCAAACCTTGGAAATGGGGGGGGGGGGGCGCGGCGATAGCTAGGAAACCTGGTCTTGGGGATAGAAATGGCTCAGGAGATTGCATAATAGAACTTTTCAAGATCAAATAGCTTGTTTCCATCTTTCTGCCACTGTGATTGATCCTACCATGAGCATTGTTGCACATGTGTTTGTTTGTGTCACTGTTCTTCAATGTTTCTGATATTTATGGAGGCCTGGGCTTGATGGACCAGAAGCATTTCTATTTCCAGGTTTGGGTGTTTGAGGTTAAAAGATTCTTTATGAGCACCGCACTGTTTTTCATAGTGGTTGCACCTTTTATACTCCCACCAGAAATATGTGCAAGTTGAATTTCCCCACAGCCTCATCAGCATTTGTTTTATTTTATTTTTTTATTTTATTGTTCACTTTGTGTCATCGTTGCCATTTCTGTAGGGTGGAGATGGTATCTCAGTGTAGTTTTTATGTGCCGCCTAAACTACACATCCTGGTCAACTTCAAGGTCTCCCCTTTATAAATGTGTTATAGTCTTAATATGAATATCACATGCTACTATCTGAGTATATCTAACATTCTATGTTAAGAGCTAAATTGAAAGTGCTTAGTTACTACTCACAATTGTTTCACAAGGTGGTCTTGAGCCCTTCAGCAGTGGTGAGAGTAGCCGGGATCTGTAAGCCCTGGTTTGTGTTGAATGGTAACTGATAGCTGGCACTGGGAGTAGCCGCCCTCTTATATTTTCAATACGCACAAGTGTGTCTAATAAGCCTCCTTTAGGCTACACTGGGGACTGGAATGGGTCCACACTGACCATTGGAATCACCTGGGGATCTGAAGGAACAACAGACCCCCAGGCTCCCTTTGAAACCTAACTGATGAGAGTCCCTCGGCTCAAGAGCCCTGAATACGATGAACCCACACGGTGCCTGCCCCCGTGGCTCCTACACAGAAGAGCTGTGAGGTTGGGGAAGGACTGGGCTTCCTTTTATTCTCTCGGACCTCGGGTCTCTATGAACCCACTGACACCATCTAACAAGAGTGGGGGTGAGGCATGCGATGTTAGCTCGTGGCAATGATTTCATGGCTTCGTTGGGTCCAAGGGCCGGCTGTTCCCACCCCTGCAGTAGACAGGAGCTATCCCTTCCACAGCCCTGTGGAGCTGTGCCTCTGAGTATTCTGGTGTCCTGGAGGCAAGTCTTATAACTTCAGACAGTGAAAGAATTGGAACCCCGTGACTTGCGTTTTCCTTCATTGTCTGCTTACATTGGGTCACCCTAAAGAAACACAGGTATTGTCTGGGATTTTTTTGGTACATAGTTTTGCCAGGGAGAGCGCCACCACCATGCCTGATTGGCAGCCGTTCCCTTCTTCATTTTCTATTCTCAAATCTGGGGATGAACTTGTCTTTACACACACACACAGCTGGCTTCTGACTTCCATGGTTGTCCACGAAGGGCAAAGTCTGTATCCCCTTGATTTTGCTATTGTTGTTTCTGAGCCCTTTGCCCTTTGTGGTCCCTCTGTAACTGACCGGCGGCTCTGCGCATCCACTGTCCATCAAGCTCGGGGAAACTTACCCTTTCATTCCCTCCAAGCCCCGTGGGCCTGTGTGCTCACCCCCGGGTTAATTCCCTGGATCAGAGATCTTAAGGTCGGGTTTCATTTTGGTTTGCTCCTCAAGTACCAGGAATTTTTGTTTATCTCTGGTTCTCGTAATTTCTTCCTTATCCCTTTCGTTGCCTCTCATCTAATCCTCTGCCAGGGGCTGGTCTATTTCTAGGTGGATTTGGCTTGCAGCCATCTTAGACGCCCTTTCTCTCACTTCCCCACTGTGTCCTGCCAAAAAAAGGATCCTTCAGCAGAAACGCGCGAGCAGGTGGAAATCCTTCATCTATTCTAATTGCATCTCTGTTTATACTGCCTCTCGCTCCTTTTTTTTCTTTTTCTTTTTTTTTTTCTTTTACTTAGAGGAGGATTTATCTTTGACCTTTGTGTCTTAGTGTAGCAAAATTCCCTTAAGGGGGGAGTGAAGGAGCCGCTGTGAATGGTGGGGTAACCACGACATGGGGGAGTCCCTGGAGAGCTGGGTCAGCCATGACCCCTGGTGGCCCCGAGGGCTAAGCCGGGGCTGCTAACTGAGCCATCTGTGGTTCGGAACCACCTGCCATGCTCCCGGGAAGAGGGGGGGGGCGGGGGGGAAGACCAGGCAAGTCGGCTGCCGTGAGCATGGACAGCCCCAGCCACCCTCCCTTTCCCCTGATGGCCACTATGAGTCGGAATCCACTGGGTGGCAGTGGGCTGGACTTGTGTCTGTTTCTTTTAAGGGGCAGGGAGCTTTCATTGCTGTTTCCCTACCCGAGTCCTGGGACACAGTCAATGTTTCCATGGTTGTTGGAGCTGCTGAGTCTACCGCCATGTAGAACTGCTCCTCGTGGCTTTCTCAGGTATGGCCTTTCCTGAGCCCGTCACTGAGCCTGCCTGCCCGTCTGCCTGCCTCCCACAAGCCCGCTGACGGGCCCCGCTCAAACGCTGTGCGTGCCCCTCGGCGGACTCTTGACACATAATAGCTGCTCAATAAAGGCTTGGATTTGACATCTAGTGAAGCAGGTCTGATGGCAGCTCCCCTTTATTCCGCAGTGCTGTGTTTAGTGTGTATAATCTCCAAATGCCCCCACCAACTCCGTGAGATCCCTCCAATTACTGCCCTCATGCTCCAGGTGGGAAACCAGCTGTGGGAGATCCATTGGCCTGGGATGACATACCAGAAAGAGAGATTCTTCTGGTATTCTTCCTGGCTGGCCATTCTACCGACCACCTCTCTCACTCTTTGTGTTCATTAAACAGGACTGAGACATCAGTATTCACCCCAAAGGTGAGCTGCTCAGGGACTAGGACAATGGCAGGCCCTTCAGGTGTCCTACAGGGCCACTTGCATCATCAGGTTGCCTCACTGTTTGCATTGGAATTGAGCACTCCTCTCCGCCTGCCCGTGTGATCATTTGGGACACACTGGAGGAGCCCCAGCTACTGTCTCTAACCTGAGAGGCAGCAAACTGGAGCCACTCTGAGGGTGAGCCCAGCGCTGCTGGCTCTGAAAGCCTTGACTTCCCTGGAGTGATCTGAATGCGCTCCTCTGACTGGCTGAGAGCAGTGGCGTCTTTGGCCCAGAGTGTCCTGGGTCTTTGGACGACTCACCAAGGTGAGGTTTGTGAGAACCCAGTAACACACTCTCAGCCACAAGATTTCAGTAGCATTCCAAGCAGCGGTAGTCAGTTACGTGCTGGTGACCTCCCAGGGCAACACCGAACCTCGCCTGCCTTGGGCATGTGGACTTCCCCTGGTGGGGAGATGGGTGATGGAGGAGGCCTCTTGAGGACCCTTGAGTTCTGGGAGGTGACCAAACAGTGCAGTGCAAAGGCAGAGGGGCTGAGGGTGACTATGTCTTCCTGACTCCGTCTATGAGAAGGTCAGCACCCCCCAAAAGCTTGGCCTTTGCCGTGCCTCCCCAGTGGGTAAACACCCAGCTACTAACCAAAAGGGCTATAGCTCAAGTCGACCAGCCTCTCCTTGAGAGCCATGAGAATGGAGAGTAGATCCCAGGAAACCCTGAGGGAAGAAGCAGGTTCACCCTGTCCCACAGGCTTCCTGTGGTCAGACTGGACTCGGTGGCCCACTTATTCCAATACCACTAACTACTCGAGGCTGGCGCCTGGGCATTAAACCTCTGCGACCATGCCCACCCCCAGCTGTGGTGTGTCTGATTCCTAGAGCCACCTCGGATGAAACAGGCCCACCATGTGGACTGTGGAGAGAGAGGCATCAGAACTCTTTCAATAAGGGTCGACCCCTGGGTCCATCTCTCATTGCCTCCTGTTTCTCATTCTTAATTAGCCTCATCTCACGACTCAGAGTTGAATGTCCATGCATTTTTTTTTATTCGCCCCTGATCCTTTTCTTTTCCCCTCCTCCTTTGAAGGTGCTGGACAGAATTTGTTTACAAAGGACGTGACCGTGATCGAGGGAGAAGTTGCCACCATCAGCTGCCAAGTGAATAAGAGTGATGACTCCGTGATCCAACTGCTGAATCCCAACAGGCAGACCATCTATTTCAGGGACTTCAGGCGTAAGTTCCCCTCCCGCCCACCCCCTACCCCACGTTGCCTGGAGAACGAGCTGGCTCAGGCCTCCTTTTTAATGTAATGTTAGATGCTTAAGCTTTAGTCACTGCTGCGCGGCAAAGAGCCATGCGCTCGTGATCTCTCTGCTTAAACGAGACCTTTTAAAAGTTAGACCATCGTACATTGCAACAGGAATTGATTGTAGTCATTCGGGGCGGATTGCAATGGCGTCCCTCATCCGTCCCCGACACAAACAACCCAAATGGCGTCAGGTGAAGAACATGCAGAACATTCCGGAAGGGAGCCTGTGTGGTTTGAAGCGTCGGATTTCCCAGGCAGTGCGTGCTGACAGGCAAACACCAGATCTCCTCTCAGATGTCCTCTCCCGTGGTAGGTGGAAGTGTCTGACGGCTGGATGCTAAAATCGGCCCACATGTGATAACAACAAGCGGCGATCCAGCTAAGTTGTCCGTAATGGATGGTTCCAAATGAGCATCCGGACCTGGCAAGACCAGGAATGAAAGCTTGTAGGAAACTGTCGTGTGAGCACACCAGTACCTGTCTTCCCAACACCTCAGACCTTGCCGGGCCTGGGGGAAGAGTCGAAAAACCGACGATGAAATCACCCCAGAGCAGTGATTCCCAAATTGGGCAACATCACCCACTGGCGGGGCCTGGAACAGGTGTGGGGTGGGACGTGCAGGACAAGCTGCAAAAATACGGCAGATGCCTATACTTTATCCTTCATTAGGGACTATAGTATAAAAGTTTTTAATTGGGGGTAAGAGGCGAGGTGGGGGTGTGTGGCATGCTGAGTAATTTTTTTTCCTGGAAATTTATGCCGTAGAGGATGCAGGAGGGAAGATGGTTGCTTTTTCTAACATGAAGTTTTTGTCACTGCGCAGAGCTTGTTTTTGCCCAAAGTGCTAGAAGGACTTCAATAGTATTTAGAATCAGTCAGGAGCCTGCATCCTTTGCCTCTCTGTGGATTCTCTGCGGATGCCTTGCTTTATGCCTCATCAGTGCTCTCCTGTGAAGCTGGATGTGGCGGGGTTGGGTTGGCTTCCCTAGAGACACTTGCACGTGTTGTGTACAGAAAGAGGATTTGTAGCCAGAAATGGCTTACACAGTTGTAGAAACAGGTAAGTCCAGTCCCGTTCAAGTGAGGCTTTTCCCGACTTGGGCAAGCTGGCGGACAGAAGCCAGGATGAAGAAGCAGAAACAGTCTCCCCTACGGGGTTGATGGGGGGACTCGCACAAGCTGGCCGATACTGAGGTAAACGCATCCAGCGTCGGACAAAGGACTCCACCCTGCGCAGCCCCTTACAGCTCCTGAGGTTGGCAGGCAGCAGAGACGAGATCCCGAAATGGGTTGCAAGGTTCTGCTCCAGCAGAAGGCATCGGCAGTAGGTCAGAGGATCTGACCCTGCTCTGTATTGCGCGCTCTCATACAAAAGACCCCATGCCAAGGGGCGCCATCCTTACCCCTCCCAGCCCTTTTAGAAAAGAAAGCTAAAGCAGGGTGAAGGCCCCTGATCTCCGCCAGCCCTTGGTCATCCCTGTGGGTCAGCTCCACCTCAGCTCCCGCGAGACCGAAACTCCTCACGAGGTGCACACACGTGAAATTGACACGCTCCTCCTCGGAAGTCTGTGGGAGGGCTTTTCATTCAGCTTTTGAAAATTTATTGGTAGTGGTTTTCTTCCTGACTGGAAGGCCCTTTTCCGGAGAAGGTCTCAAATTGGTTATAGACACTTTAAGAACCTGAGCTCCCAGTGCCAGGAACTAAGCAGAGCCTGGTGCACTGCATCAAGGGGCTTACTATTTACCCTTCCGGCCTGGTTTCGTTTAGCCTAGCCGGTAGAAACCTGAAGCGATGTAAGAAGAAATGTGGAAAATGAATGACTTATCGCAGCATTTGTGCAGGGGTGGTGGGGGGGGGGTCGTGGAGCGGCAGTGGAGTGGGTGGGAGTATGCCTGTGTGTACACCTGCAGCCCTGTGTATGCATTACCTTTGGGGCCGAGTCAGCTGTCCACCACTCAGCAGGTAGTGGCCCAGGTGAATGTGCCCAGCTGCCCAAGCCCAGGTCTCCCCAAAGGCACCTCGGCAGAAAAACTTGGTGATCTTCCAAAACTCCAGCCACCAGAAGCTCTGTGGAGCCCAGTTCTACTCTGGCTCACAGGGGTCACCTTGAGCCGGTGCCACCTCTACGGCAGCTGGTCCTGATCATTTTTTCTTCGACGCCACCATTATAGAAACCCAAAGTAGTCGTTAAAGTACACCGACGCAGCCAACAGGTACAGAGAGGTTCCGTGACTGTTCCCCCGCCCCCTGCCTCTTCTCTTCTAGCTGGGGCAAAGAAACCCACCTGCCCGCCCTCTCTCAACAGTCTCTTCCCCTGGTGTTTTGTTTCCACAGCTTTGAAGGACAGCAGATTTCAGCTGCTGAATTTTTCTAGCAGTGAGCTCAAAGTGTCGTTGACAAATGTCTCGATTTCTGACGAGGGACGATACTTCTGCCAGCTCTACACGGACCCCCCACAGGAAAGTTACACCACCATCACAGTGCTGGGTAAGGAATGCCCTGGGAAACCAGCCTGAGTGGGCCCGGTCGCTTCCCCCGTGTGCCTGGATTCCCGTAGCAACGAAGAGGCTAATGGGAAGGGGGGGGTACGACACATTTCCACTGTACAAACTTGTTGGGGGATGCTCTGCTGCTAAAATGTAAAAATACGTGGCCTCTCTTACTCAGTGTCTTTAACAAATGTCAATCAGTCGTCTTTGTAGATTCCACCTGCTCTTTGTTTTCGGACTTGAGGCTTCAGAAGCAAAGATCAAGACTATTTCGAGCCCTGGAACGAATGACTGAGTCACTCGCTACATGAAATGTCATGGCTTCTAACGACCAGGGTTCTTTTCCCCTTGTGCAGGAGAGCAGGGTGATGGGCTACCTACCACATCTGTGCCCTGTGGCCATAGACTGAGTTAGGAAATCTGCTCAGTGGCTTTTTTTCCTTCTGAGCTGCACCCTTGTTTTAATCTTGTTGCTCTTCCTTCCGTTGGCTGATCCTCTGCTGTGGTTGATTGCTTAGCTGCTAGTTGGTGCTACAGAAACCATACCCTGAGAACACACACCCTACCACAATTCTCCACCGCCGGGCACGCAAGAGTTAAAGAACTCTCAGAGCAAGGAGGCCGACAATAAGCAAAGGATTCTGTTGACAGGCGGCCAGGTCCACCTCCAGTGAGTCGAGTGTCTTCATTTGTGATCACCAGACTGCAATTTTCAGCAAAGTCCCAGGAGCCAGGTTTCTATGCTAATAGTTTGGTACAGCCAGCAGACATCCACGTGTGGAAGGTGGGCTGAATGGACCACCTTTCAGAGACACACAGACTGCAGTGTATAAGACTGGCTGAGGGGGAGTTTTGAAACTGAGTGCACAAGGACGTCTCCTCTAGCATGAGGGGAGATCTCTGATTTACACCTTCGGAAGACGATGAATCAAAGTCTTATTTGAGGCAGCAGACTGCAGTTTCCCAGGGTGATGATATGAAGATTAAAGAGGAGAGATGGTTACGAAGGACATTTTTATGTGGTGGGGATGAGCACGTATGTATTTATGGATGCCCTTATTGAGCGACCGGCTCATTGCTTTAGTCAAACACAGCAACCCAAAGAGGAACCACGTGTTCTTATTCATTAACTAGCACATCTCCCCACAGCTAGCATACTTGCTCCTGCTCAGAGGACTACCGGGCTCAGGCAGATGTGTCTGCAGTCTGTCCTGTCCTGGTTCCTGTGGCCTGTGTCATCAGGATACAGTCCTCAGGTCCCCGTGTCTGTCTCTGAGGACCATCATGATCCACATCATTGCAGAGATGGCAAGCACTGGCCATTGCTCCAGAACGCTGCCCTTGTGATTTGTGGATGTACGACCTCCAAGAACCAGCAGGCCACCCTGCCTTTCCATCCTTGGTGTAGAAGCATTTGAGAGTGCTTTTGGCCTCGGGTCCTACCCCATTCTCTCATCAGACTTCAAATTGTCCGTCATTTGGATTCCACAAGCCCGTCACAGCCCGTAATCACCAGGGTGTCAGTGGTAAAATGGAGTATGTAGGTAGTGAGTGCTCTGGACTTTCAGAGTCTTAGACCACAGATCTTTAAACACCCAACTGTTTATTATGAAAGGGAGCCCCGGGAGAAAGAAGCAGCAAGGCCCAGCCCAGATAAAGAGCGCTCAGCGAAGTCCGAAAAGCAAAATTCAGAACAGGCCTGACTCCTCCAACTCACAACTATTGGGTCTTCTGATTGAGGTTGTTTCAACTGAAACCTGAATGCAGCCTTTGCTGGATTTTCTTTCTTTCTTTTTTTTTTTTTTATCACGAGCCTTAACCCTGATTCCTCCCAAAAGTACACATCTTTTATTTTCAGGAGCCTATCTGGCCCTGGGCCAGATGTTACTAGCTGTTTGTTTCTGGGGTCTGTTGCACCTATTCCCAGACTCACTGGATTGGGCCTCTTTGACCCTGAATATATCCCACGCAGAGGAGGGAGGCCTGTTAGCACAAGACTCAGAGCGGCATTCCACCCATAATCCTTTTGGAGGTCTGATTATTCCAGAAGTAATAGGTTCGTTGCCTGTATTTTGTAGAAGCGTTAACTTAGATATACTTGAAAGTGATACCGGGAGATGTTCTTTTTTGCAGATATTATGCACTCATTTAATATTCTTCCCATTGAATTTACTTTAGGATTCCTTGACAGGGTGAAATTGTTGTCATCAGTGTTTGAGTCTTTCATACTCCAAAATCTGACAATTTCTACTGATACTCATATATTCAAGCCTTTCTCATAAGGTTTAGCGATTTCAGATGTGGTAATGAATGTGGAATGATGTATTAGCATCTTGGTTGCTATCTATGGCTCTTAGAAAAGGATTCCATGTGTACTTACCCAGCTGTCAAACTTCTTGATCGGTTGAAGATGCTTTGTGTGTGTGTGTGTGTGTGTGTGTGTGTATGTGTGTGTGTCTATTAGTTGTTTGAGGCATTCATCAAAACTCCAAGCATAATTGTAAGATGTAGCGATGGCGTTTTTTTCGTATTTTGGGTGCTATTCTGTCACTGCGGTTATGTCTTTTGTCCCAGTGGAAACTGAGCTCTCTCTCAGGGTACTCTGTGTGCACGTCAAGGGCATGTTTCGGCTCTTCATCCACGCCTTCCACTTTGGACGAGCCTGCGTCTTTCCCCAAAGACCCGACAAGACTCTCCTTATGTGGCTAAGTCGTTGAGCAAGAGCACACCGTATTAGGATTAATACTGTTACCGATAATAGTAGCTAATATTATTACAGGCCTGTCCTCCTAAGATTAGTGTTCACTCTGAAGATTCCAGGAACTGGGGAACCTAATTATTTTAAAGGGTCTTAGAGTGAGATTGCACGTGCTGATCAGCTTAACGTCTCCTCCTTTGTTGTAATTAATGTGACTCATCTTGCCGATTTTTTTTTCCCTTTCTGTTTAATGTTGTAGGCGTAGTGTTTATAATTAGCACGTTTCTAGATTTGAGGTTAGCTGAGAAGAACCTTGACATTTCTTTGTTGTTCCCCAGCATCCTCCTCTGTGCGATACTCATTCGGGTTTTCATCTCCATGCGCCTCCTTAGCTAGCTCTTTGGTTATTTTCATTAATGGCTGCAGGCACTTTTTACAAAATGTGTCTGTTTAGTGGACCATGTATAAGTGTGATTCTCTGGTTAGCAACAGTTTTACTTCATTTTTTTAAAATAATAGATTTTTGTACTTTACTAACCTCTCTTGTATCAGAACGATAGTATGAAGTCAAGGGGAAATTGGAGTAGACTTTAATAGACCAAAATAATGATGTGTGTGTGTGTGTGTGTGTGTGTGTCTCCAGCTGCCCCCTCCTCTTTGTTTTCAGAACAACAGACATATACTTCACTTCCATTATATTTTCCAAAGCTTTGGGAGGCAGCGTGCTCTAAAAATCATGTACTTTTGTAACTGATATCAATATGCAGTTATGACTCATTATTTAATATTTGAAAATCAAACAACTCCAACTTTGCTTGTCCATTTCTTCTATTTTAAGTTTTACCTTTTTATTTCGTATTTTTCCAAATCATTTTATTGGGAACTAATCCAGATATCACAAGCAGTATTGTAGAATTGCTACCACATTTTTTTTTCTAATGTTGGCCAGAAAGCAGAATTATTAGGCATGACCTGAGAAAATGCTGTCTGTGTGGCCTTTTAACAGCAAGTACACAGCTATCTCTCAGGATCCTCGTCCCAACCGTCTGTAAGTCCTTTCGTGTTTTATACTCAGCATACTTTTGAAAGCTTTTGAAGTTTCCTGCAAGATTACTTTCACCACGGAGTTGAAGATCATGTCGAGTCTTAAGAAACATAATCCTAGACTAGGACAATCCTCCGACGGGTCTCTCGGAACGTTAGCGTCTGTCTGTTGTAGGAAAGGAGAACTCGCATGGAATCTGACCCAACAGTGGGGTCATCCAGATAAAGTTGTATTTTTTGCCAGCCAAGCTCTCGGGCCCCAAACCAAATTTGAAGGGGACCTCGGTTTTTCCTGTCTTCTTTTCACGCCTGCCCCTTCACATTCCCATTCTTTGAACCAACCCGAATTGTGGGTAAGAGTGTGGGAAGAGCACACCGTCTCTCTAACCCAAACAAGCAGGTGACAAGCCCACTCACGGCCACCGAGGTGATTCTGGGCCTTACCCTGAAGGACAAGGTAGAACTGCCCCTGTGAGGTTCCCAGACTGAACCCTTTGACGGGAGTAGAAAGCCTCCCTCTCTCACCTAAAGGAGACAATAAATACCCCTCAAGGAAGAAATCCCCCTGCAGATGAGGAGCACGTGGGGCCGAGGAGGAGAACCCTGTAATGAGAAGCGCTCAGGTGGCTTCAGGTGAGAAGACCTAGCTTGGACAAGGGACAGAGCAAAAGATAAGACAAAGACGCGGAAAGAGACTCAATTGGAGGCCACGTGCCGTTGACACACGAGAGGGATGTCTACTGGAAACTTGAAACTCCTGCTCTGTTCCCAGCAAGTAGAGAGATGCCCGGGTTACCAGCGTAACCATTAGTGCATTCTCCCGCAGTAGTCCAGGCGTGCTGTGATCTGCCCTCGGACCACTCGCAGTGAGAAGCAGCTGGGTGAACACAGGTGTGGGTTCTCTGTCATGCTCTGTGCTGGCTTTCTGGATAGAACCTTCATATAGTGCAGAAGCTTTAAGTGTTTCCCCTCTTTGAGAGTCACCGCTTCCTAGTATTCTGTCCCAGTAGATACATTGCTGGACAGCATTTTTTTCCCCCAAGTATCTTTTAAGATTTTTTAAATTATTTTTTCTTTTAAAAAAATATCATTGGGGGGGGGGCTCATACAACTCTTATAACAATACACGCATGCATCCATTGTGTCAAGCACATTTGTACATCTGTTGCCATCATCATTCTCAAAACATTTTCTTTCTACCTGAGCCCTTCGTATCAGCTCATTTTCCCCTTCCTCTTGATAAGTTATAAGTTGTTATCTTTCCGTGTCTTACAATGACCAGTGTTTCTCTTCACCCACTTTTCTATTGTCTGTCCCCCAGGGAGGGGGTTATATGTAGATCACCGTGATCGGTTTCCCTTCTCTCCCACCAACTTTTCCCTTCTCCTCCTGGTATCCCTACTCTCATTATTGGTCCTGAGGGGTTTATCTGTCATGGTTTCCCTGTGCTGCAAGCTCTTGTCTGTACCCATGTACCTGCTCTGTTCTAGCCAGAAATGTAAAGTAGATTTGGGGTCATGATAGTTGGGGGCGGGGGGGGAATCTTTAAAGAACTAGAGGAAAATTGCACGTTTCAATGGTGCTATGCTGCACCCGATCGACTTAGGGCCCTTCTGTAAAGGGGATGTCTAATTGTCAACAGAAATCACTTTTACTAAGGAGCTGATACCAAGGGCTCAAGTAGACAGAAAATGTTTTGAAAGGAACGATGACAACATATCTATAAATGTGCTTGACACAATGAATGTATGGATTGTTATAAGAATCATGGAATTGTAATGATTTTTTTTGGTAATGATTTTTAAAAATCATTTTTACCACCATTTGTAGGGGTCACTGTGAGTGGGAACCCATTCAAGGGGACACACGGAATCATTTTTATTTTTGCCCGGACCTTAAAAAAAATCATTCTTACTGGTTAGCTTTCACCCCTAAGTTTGTTGGGAGGACATCCCTGAGTCTCTTCCCTTTTTCTCTCCCCTAACTCCCTTTCTCAGCGTTCCCCCAGGGTCGTCTTCCTTTGGGCTCGGACTGACCGCTGGCGCCTTTCCCTCAGCATCCCAGTTAACGCTGCCTTCAGCATGCAGCGGGGTTCGTTAGCCCTATACTATCTCCAGACCCTCCATTTTTCCCTCCCAGCTATCTAGGAGTCTGAGATGGAAATCTATAGTGTACTTGATTGTCATCTTGCGAGGAGAAAACGACTACAAGGACATCATAGTGGAAGCCATCCTGTTTACTTTGTCACTGTCTCTCTGTGTCCCTTCCAATTCTGGCAGATGTGAAGCTCCAAGTTGGATGGTTAAATTATGTCTCGATTTGCTTATTTCTTTCTTAAGATGGAAGCTGGGGTAGTTCTTTACCATACTTAATGACTCATTTGGGCCATATCAACATTAGGAACACATCCAGTTGAGCAAATGTGTTCTTTTCCTTCCACACTGGAACAAAGATGAGGCCTGCTTTTGCCCTGATGGCTACATCCTTCCCACCCCCACACCCATCATCTGGCTCAGAGGCATAGGCACCAAACCATTTATCCTTTTCTCCCTTTCTCTAAAGGAATTTTCAACTGCTCCAATTCAGAGTAAAAGTCTCCCTGCGAGCAGAATTTTTCATATTGGAGCAGAACAGTTGGAAACCCCAAATACGTGGTTTAAGTCCCTAACTTATTGAAGCAGTATCGGAGATTTATTATTCAACTTGATCATAGGGATGGCATGTTTATACATATTTAATTTCTTGTTTCCCTTCTGAATTGAGAAACTTATTCATCATAAGTCTCACTTCTGTCTTTGCTTATTCATGGTGGCCAGGGCACGTGCGCTCGTATCCACTCTACTGGATGCAATATTCTTAGTGATTTTTATTTCAGGAGCCTCCGGTCTTCAGGTAAAAGTTGTACCTTATCTCGTGTTCCACCATAAAAGCTGGCTAGGGCTCATCCTCCCGCACATCACACTGCTGCCGACTCTCAGTAGATAGCATTCCAACCTTAGGGTCTTTTACTTTGAACATATTAGTACTTATCTGTGCAATATTTTGATCACAGTTTTAATTCTTATGGATAACAGTGATTTGAAAACACTTTGGAAGCCCTTTTGCAGTAATTTCTGAAATTTGGAGCACTGGACTGGAGCATATAGAAATTTCTGAAAAATAGACTGGCATTTCCTGATGTTATTACCATGTTTTCTTAGCCAAAAGACTTGGTTGCGATACCATTTGTGAAGGTTGGGTTTATGTTCTGGATCGATGAGTAATCTCAATGAAGCGTAGAATGCGTTTGTGAGAGACACAGCACTCCTGTGCTTGTTTATGGTGAGTGAGCCTTTTCAGGATCCCAGGTGTTTCATATTTGCTGCTTTTGACTTTGAAACCTTTCCTATCAAGACTGAAGTCACAGGGAAGGGTTGAGTTCAAGGAGAAAGGTTGCCTTACAGGCTTCCAGGTAAGGAAAGTGTGTCCTTTTCTGTCCACTGCCTGGTCAATGTTCTGATGAACTGATGACTTCCCTAATGCATCAGTAACGTAGTAGTGCAATCCTGGTCATTTCAGGGGGAGAGATTCTAAACAAGATGATATTGCAGAATTCACGTGATTGGAGGGTGACTTTGGAGTTCCTCTGTTTTCCCCTCTCATAGCAGTTTGCTTTCTTCTGTTTTTCACCCTCGGTCCCCTTGGGTAGCTGTGCTGTGTAATGAATGAAATGGATGCTGTGCTTACAAGTGCATGTGTGTGATTTGTATCATAGTCCCACCACGCAATCTGATGATCGACATCCAGAAGGACACTGCAGTGGAAGGCGAGGAGATCGAAGTCAACTGCACAGCCATGGCCAGCAAACCTGCCACGACCATCAGATGGTTCAAGGGGAACAAGGAGCTCAAAGGTGTGCTGGGGAGTCTGCACTGTACTTAGCCAGCAGCTGAGTGTAGCCGGGCTGTACCTTTGTGATGGGGGTCCGGGGGGGCACCATTGGGTTAAGCATTGAGTTGCTAGGCAGAGGGTTGGCCAATCAGCCCCACCCGAGGGAGAAAGACGTGACTATGTATTTACAACCAACCCCCCCCCCCCCATTCCCAAGCATCAAGTCTTGACGAGGTGTGAGATACCTTTGTGGACATTGAAGACGATCGGTAACATGCCCCTGAAAGGAAAGCATTCCTTTAGGTAGACTTTATAACCAGGTACTCCATCCCATATAGAAGCAAAGCATCCCAGTGTTCTACCAGCCTTGTTTAGCCTGTGTTTGGGGAAGTCATGGTGATAAACTGGCACTTGAGCTTCGGCCTATAAACGGAACATTCCAAGCCAAGCACTACTGCGAGAGGTGCCCTCTACGCTCAGTTTCTATCCATCAGTTGCTGCAGTTGTGATCACGTTTGCCCCGTACTAAGTGTTAGCCCAAGGTGAACGGGAACCCCCAAGTCACACATTGTACGTACGTGTGCGCACATTTCCTAACAGTCTTGCACGGGGGAAATCCCAGGTCTGCCTGAGAGCCATGTTGAGCCTGGGGGGGCCCCTGCCCTATGGGGCTCGTGGTATTCATGCTTGGAGACGGATCCCTTCATCAGGGGCTTGCAGGGACCAGCATTCTCATAAAGACCATCACTCACTTGCCCACCTCCGCCAGCCAGCCTATTCCCTGGCATGGTTGTGAGGGGAGCCCAGGACGTTGTCAGCCTCTGTTGTGGGCCCTTCCCAGTGAGGCCCCCGGTCCCTCCCATGCATACTGCCTTCGCTGCGACCTCGCACAAAGAACACAAACCAGAGCATCTTTGGCCCTTCCTTGCCTTGAGTTCCTCATGTGAGTTAACATTCAGGTTTCTTCCTGCCCTCGACCCCCTTGCCAGGCTGCCCTGGCTGTAGCACACAATGGACAAGGCCGCTCCGATTACTGGTCAGAGAGAGTCAACATGAAACAGACTACATTTTCTAGAACGTCAGATGGCTGGGTTTCAGTCCTGCCTACATTGTCGTCTAATTACTTGACCCGAGTACCCCAATTACCTCTAATTGGGGATGATATTATTAGAGCCTAACGTCAGGTGAGTAGTTCGGCAGTTCAGAGCCGGCAGCTCCTGCCCAGGAGCAGGACGAGTCTGTGGGGCTGTTTGGCACCCCCCATGCCGGTGTTTGACTTCAGAAACCCTGTGGAGGGTTATCATGAACTGAAACCATCTTGGAGATCGCGGAGATCGCGGTTGCGTGGTTAGACGAGGGATCTTAGGAAGATGAAGTGAATGAAAACTGTAAAATCTTCAGTAAAACCTAGGCCAGGGCAGGTGCTCTGTGTGCAGGTGACATAAATAAAGACAGTCTGGACGAGAAGCAGCAGCAAGCCCTTCAGAAAGGGGGCGGGAGAGCTGTAACTGGATGGACATGAATCTGTTCTTTGTATGCCCGCTTACACTCCGCACCGCTTGTGCGGGTTCCAGCTCCCATTTCCTAGGGATGGTTTTGGAAAGGAAGGCCTTGCTCTCATTTCCTCCCTGTTTTTCTGTCTTAGTGAACTGAGCCATTAAACGTGTCCCATTAAGGACCAAACAGTAAGAGAAAGTTAATGGTGCGCCCTGTCCCAGCGAGTGCTGAGTGGGGTGGAAAGGGCTGCTGTGGCCGATTCATCCTAGCCGGAAGCCTCCGCCCTCTGTGGCTGGCTGTTCTTGGAAGTGTCTCCCTTCTGGGCCGGAGCCCGGTGTTTCACTTGGCTCTCGCCCTCTGCCACTGCATCTTTGTGCTTATCCAACAATCGCCTGGTTTCAGCATCCGTTGCAGGTTTCCATCCTATCAATCCTGTGGTGGCTTCCCCTGTTCCTTTTCGATGATGGGGGTGGGGCTGGGCAAAGGGGTCCTTTAGCTCTCTACTGCTCCCTGAATTACGTGGGCTTGGGTGATGGCCAAGTACATGACAGCCTCATAGAAGCTTCCATCCCAGGTGGCTGAACAAAAGCCCTGGTAGCACAGAAGGAGCCTACTAACCACACGGTCAGCGGTTCAAAACCACCAGCCTCTCTGAGGGAGAAAGATGGCCTTTCCACTTCCGGGAAGAGTTACGGTCTCTGAAACTCCTGGGGCAGTGCTGCCCTGCCCTGTAGGATCACTCACTCAGCATTGATTCAGTGGCAGTGAGATGAGGTGGTACATTTGGGGGGAGACCACGAGCTACCCCATGAAATAAAGAAGTCGGTAAGTTGAAGGAATTATGATTATTCTATCTACCCACACACTCCATCTTCTTCCCCACTGTTTGCTAACGCAGCCGTGGGGGTGGGGTTGGGCGTGGGGGGGTAGGGAGGATGCAGGGAGCCGGGGATGGGCGTTCACTCACCCCTGGTTCCTTGGCGTGCTTTCTGTCTGCCAGGCAAGTCGGAGGTGGAAGAGTGGTCAGACATGTATACCGTGACCAGCCAGCTGATGTTGAAGGTGCACAAGGAGGATGACGGGGTCCCCGTGATCTGCCAGGTGGAGCACCCCGCAGTCACCGGAAACTTGCAGACCCAGCGGTACCTAGAAGTACAGTGTGAGTACCCCGCCGAACAAGCCGCTAATGGGAGGCACAGCTTTTTCTAGTAGAAAAATAATGAAAGCATTTGGGTTAAACAAGGGTTCGGTCCTGAAATCGTGCCAGACTATAGGCTGCCGAGAAGAGTTTTGAAAACAGTACCTGGCTCCAGCGAGTCCCCTTATGACTCCATTTATGAATGTGGCCCGTCATCGTGACTCTGCCAGCATCCAAATCTAGGGCAGCTCCACTCCTTCTGAACCTCATCCGAAATCCTGGCTTGTCTTACAGAAGTGGTTTTCACTGCTATTGGACGTCAGCAAATTCTTGCAAGTTGCATGTTTTGAACTGACCTGAGGGCCATGACTTGAAGTGTCAGGTTCTGTGGGATTGGGGGCCCAGCCTGGATGGCTCCATCTGAAACAGGTCCTCTTCCCCACTGCTCCTGTGAGCTAAACCTTCGGGATTCCTACTGCCTGGTGGGGAGAGACCTCATTCTTCTGCACAAAGCTGTCCCTGGGCCAACGTGAGGGATAGGTGGTTCTCCCTGTCTAAAGAAAGGTTTCTGGAGCTTGGCCCCTGAGAAAGCCCTGCTGACATTTGAGGGTGGGTTGTGAAGACGCCGGATGGTGATGACAAGTGTGTGGTGGAAGAAAGCCCTGGGCCTCCCTCCTTCAGTTTCTGGCACCTCCAGACATTGCTGAGCAGGTCCTGCTTCATACCAGTCCCTGCCTTTTCCAGGAGTCTCCCTTCCCCCACCTCCTTTCTGCCCTCCAGTCCACTCCCCCTCCTCTTTTTCCCCACCACCTTCTTCCCCTCCTCACAGGGCTTCCATTTTCTGTATCTCTAAGAACTGCCCACATTGTATTTAGGCTTGCTGATCTCATCTCCAGACTCCTGAAGACATCTAGCTGTACAGGTCCTTTCCAAATAAGGTCACATGCACAGGTTCCAGGGACCTGCATGTAGACATGTCCAAGGAGGACAACCAGTCAACCCGTTGCCATCCTGGCAGTGCGTTCAAATTCCCTGAGCCCAAGCTGGGGGGTGTGGGGAGGGGGGATTTCTAAGGACCATCCTAGCCCAACCTTTCCTTACGATGTGAGCTTGGCTCAATTTAACATTACATAATGCAGGTTTTTCTTGTTAATTCATTTCATCTACTTCATTATGTAGCTTCATTATGAGCATCATGCTTATAATTTTCATATCACTAAAACTATTGTGGTGTAATGTCCCTATAATGGGAAAACAGAAATGCTCAGATATTATCTAAATTGGCAGATAGTAGATTTCTTGTGACTTTGTTAATATGTAATTCATTTAAGCAAACTTAATATCCATTAACTTTCCTTGTAGGGGCCCATTAGCTTTAATAATACATTAGTTCCTTTGTGTGAGACCTGAGTAGATATCCTCCCAGTTCCCACCCCGAAATCCTTTTGAGCAGCCTTTCAGAATATATTCTAAATGGCAAGAGAGTCCCCACCCCCCTACAAAAGAACATTCACTCCCAAATGCAGGAAGTTCCCGTGCCAGACCTCCTCCCCCTAGTCAAAGTGGACAATGACCCTCGTCCACCTTGCTTCGCTAGTCTGCAGCTGCCGGTGAGATTCGCCCTGCCAGGAACAGGAAGAAAGCCCCAGGTGTGAGTCCCTTTGACTCCCTCCCCACTGAGTAAGCAAGGCTAGCGCTTCCCTGCAGGAAAGGGCTCTGAGGCCCTACCAAAGGAGGGCTCCCCTGGTGATCAGAGTCCACTCCAGCATGGGGGCGCCCATCTTCTCTCATCCAGTTCAATTCTCGCAAGCACTCCATCCTTGGTGTCCCATTCTTTGGATTATATTTTAAGGTCCCAGCCCTTAGCCCACCCACGACCCACATAGAAGGTTAAGAATTGGGAGGTGCTACAAAGTGCGGTGTCCAACCTGAGGGGTCCCTGAGTGGGCAGACAGTTCTCACGCTCCACAACTAAGCAGAAGACTGGAAGGTGGAGTCCGCCCCAAGGTCCCTGGAAAGAAAGACCCGGGAATCTCATTCAGAAACACGAGCCCTTGGAAGTCCCAGGGAGCCCAGCTCCATTGTGACTCATGGGATTGACAGGACAGCAGCTGGCTTCAACGGGTAATGTGGATCGGAAAAGGAAGTCAGGGTCTGGTTTGAAATCTCCATTTCTCAAGAAAGTCACCCAATAGCTTATGACCCGTCATTCCTGGAGCGCTAATCAGAGCTTCGCAGAATCATCCGGGAAGTCCAGAGAGGGCTGCTTCTGACATGGCTGGAATGTTCTTCATTAGTTCCTACCTAGTTACTGTCTTTGAATTCAGCAGCCTCAACAGCCTGCTCGTCAAGCACCCAGTCATTGTGGCCTACCACCCCGTTCCCACAGACAGCAGACAAGCAGCCCTCACGGTGAGGGCCCAGGGGAAAGAGCTGAGGCTTGACTGCAAGAGGCCCTTTTAGAATCATCTGCTCAGTAGTTTGTCTGCTTGGATGTTGACTTATTTTGGCTCTCCTTTGAGGAGAAACATTAGATCTATCATTTGTAATCGGTGCAAACCCACTTGGAGTTGATAGTTCTTAATATTTGGGGGTTCATTAACCCCTTAAAGAAGCCTTTTAGCAGCAGTAGACTTTGAAAAAGGATAAAACCACATACTCGTTACACATTTATCTTCTAACTAAACTAAAAAAAAAACAAAAAAAAAACTATATTTTTTTGGACCATAAGACACACCCAGTTTTTAGAGTTGGAAATAAGAAAAAAAAATATTCTGAACCAAACACCACCAGAATACTAAGATATTTATTAAAATAAAGCAAAATGCGGTAATATTTAACAGCAGAAACTCAACAGTGGTGTTAAGAACCATCATCACTTTCATGAACAAATGAGGGGAGGCGTGCATTCTGCCGATCATGTGATCTGACTGACACTGAGACTCCAGGAGGCGGGACTTTCCCCGGACACACTGGAATCCACAGTATGCAGACAGTAAGTGGGCACATGGGGTCATAAATATTCTGGGGTATCACACCTTCAGACCATAAAACATACCCTAATTGTCCCCCACTTCTGGGGGAAAAGTCCATCTTATGGTCCAACAAATACATTATGTAGTGATGTCTATGAAATACTGGACTTTATTACAGTGTGCTCATTAAGTGCAATACACACACACACACACATACACACAAACAGGACTATTTAAAAGCTTCGCTGTGAAGAATTTGGCAGGGTTTATCAAAGCATCATATTGTATTCCGTAATTTGAACAATGTATCCAACCTCCTGAGAACTGGACTTGCCCGATCTACCCCCCACCCCTCCGCCTCTTTTTCTTCTCTGTCTCCTAGGATATGATCCTGCCTTTAACCTAAGGTAATGCCTGCCTACCCACCCTCTGGCCCAGGATCCCTGGTGGCGTAGTGGTTACGAGCTGGGCTGCAATCCGCAAGGTGTCGTGAGTTCCAAACCACAGGAGCAAGGGCAGGGCCTTCTACTCCCATGCAGAGCCCTGCAAACTCACAGGGCCCGTTCTACCCTGTCCAGCAGGGTGGCCGTGAGTCAGCCCCGGGGCCAGTAGCCTGGCCGGAGAGCCAGAGGCCCTTTTCAGTAAGGGCACGGGACTCTGCCGTGAAATGGGAAATGAAATAGAGCTGTTCTGCAGATCGTGGCGATTTCGTGTTTTGTAATGCTGTCGAGTGGTTTTTCGGTTATTGTGAGGGGCAAGATCAACTCTTCCATCTCCTAGACTTGCCGGCTCCTGCTCTAGCCTGTGGCTGCCTCTCCTCCCCTCCTCTCACCCTGATAGCCAGCCAAGTCTTTTGACATGAAAACCTTCATCTTGGATAGGTACCTTGTAAGAATATCATTTTTTGTGAACTTTTTATCAAGAAATCCTGAGGTCCTCATGGCCCCTAGACTCGGTGCGCTCTGGGTGAATGGTGGGAAGAAAGAGGAGGCTTTCTATTCCGTAAGAAGTTGGTCCCAGACACCACAGGGGCAGTTCTGCCTTGTCCTGGAGTGTTGCAGTGAGGCAGAATTGATTCTGGCAGCAAGTTTGGTTAGGGTTTTTGTTTTTTGTTTGTTTGTTTGTTTTTGTTTGTTTGTTTGTTTGTTTGTTTGTTTGTTTTTGGGGGGGCCGGCGGGGTGAATAGTATTACTGTGAGGAATTAGGATTAAGTATGCTTCCTTGGTTTGACTCTGGCCCATTTTGCTAAATGAAATCTTAGAGAAACCTCTCTCTACCCCATCTAAGACAAATGGGCATTAACCATGATAGGAGCCAGATAAAATAAGCAGATAATGATTTGAATTCTACATAAATTAAGGTCCGTCCCTTCGAAAAATGACTTGTAAAAGAAAGGCAGAACAAGGAAAACCTGTGCCATGAAGTCCCTTCCTTGAAGCCCGGCCCGACACAGGAGGAGAGGCGGAGGCTGTGCCCCCAGGAGCTACATGGGGAGGGAGAGCTCTCCCAGCCTGTGTAGGAGACCAGGCCCGGACTGCCACTTGGCACTGCTTTTTGTCTTGTGGATTCCAGTCCTAATTAATTGAACACAGAAATGCGCAGTATTTGTTGGTTAGGCCTTCTATTTGTGGTACCAAGAGAAATGGCAGTGCCCAATTATGTGAAAAATCAGCCAGATGCGTGTGCTGTCATACTTTTTAATAATCCTTAAGTTTTTCGGGTTTTTTTTTTTTTTTTTTTTGGTGAGTGCCAATATTAATTGTGGAGTATGCATTGAAGTGATTAACATCAATGTAATTTATCATCTGGAGATTTCAGGACATAAATAAATGAGTTGTTTTGTTCAGCAAGGTGTTGACCCTTCAGAATCAGTGAATTACAGTCTCACCCCTCTCCCCCTTTTTGTTATAAATATGAAAGGCTTCACAATCATCCAAGTGTTCAGTTATTTGATTTTCTGGGGCATTAGCCGCTCTTGTTTGTGACATTTCCCTGTTGGGTGCTCGTTTGCAAGCTCATTAATAAGGTTTTCTCATAGGAGTGTTGCCGGGAATGGGGAACATACAGTAGGGCTCTTAGTTCCCTCGCTCTCATTCGGGGGTGCAGCAGCGCACAGCTAAACGTGGACAACAGAAAGCCAACACGCCGGCGAGCCGGAAGCCAAAGCGCCCGCTGCTTGGATGGTATGCAGACCGTCCTTTGGCTTTTTCATATTCTCAGCTACGTGGCCCTAAAAACCTTCCTGCGTGGTTGTTCCCCACCCCCACATCCCCGGTTCCCTTTCCTTTCCCTCCGAGCGTCTGTTTATGTCGTGGTGGCCATGTCGACGGCTCGGCCACTGATAGCCGGGCATGGCACAATAGGAGCAGAGTGACTGGAGCTTCAGATCTGAGGACATGGACTCTTGTCAAATAAAAAACCTGTTTCATGGAGAGCAGTTCACTGTCAGAGCATTAAAAGCAGACTGCCCAAATAGCATCAAGGTAGCAACACATGGCGGCCTAAGCCGGGCCTTCAAAGGAGAGCATTGACCCTCGATGTGGCATTCTCATTGCCTTGTTGCAGACTGGGGGGGTGGGGGGGCTTACTTACTGTGTGCACAGCCCAATCCAAAGCTGCCTCTCCTCCTCCCGTGCTTTGCTCTTTAAACCGCCTTTGCCAGAAAACCCCCATGTCGTGGAGCCTTTGTGCATGTGCGCATAGAAAAGGTTAAAGAGATGAGCTTTGCAGAGGGAGAATGGAAACAAAGACTCCCGAGAAGGGTGTGTGGGGGTCCTTCTCTGCTCTGGCTATCAGCTGACTGACCCTCCCCCTGAAGGAGGGCATCATTTTTGAAACGAGTTGTATTGACGCCGCGACACCAGGTGTTTGATCAATCCGTATTCCCGTCCACCCGAGACCCAGAGGAAGCTAGACCTCTTTTTCCTTTTATTCCCTCGAGTGGGGTGGGGGAACAAGTTGGGCATTGAGGAGATGATCAAAACCCGTTTTCTCTCAGGGCGCAAAGAAATGTTTCCCTGGTCTCTGTAGTGTCCTCTTGGGAAAGAGGCTTCCCCTGTAAATTGGAAAATCTC
Source organism: Nesogale talazaci (assembly GCA_004026705.1). Taxonomy (NCBI): domain Eukaryota; kingdom Metazoa; phylum Chordata; class Mammalia; order Afrosoricida; family Tenrecidae; genus Nesogale; species Nesogale talazaci. Next base: position 61,262 of record PVJH01005855.1, read on the forward strand.
CCATTTGGAGGGAAGGATAAAACTTCATCTCCAGGAAAGTGAGTCTCCCCCCTCCCCACCTCATGTGACACCGTCCCTGCTCCGGGGCCGGGATGCATCCTTCAAAGCACAGGAGCCGAGCTGGCGATCTCAGTTTGGCCCAATTCCCTCTCCTCTCCTGCGGCTTTCCCACAGACTCCACTCTCTCCTGCTTTCGCTCCCTTCTAAGCAGTGGATTGAGCTTCAGGGGGAGTCAAAAAGTATTGCTACTGGAGCTCCTATGCATGCACACACGGATTTATTCTGAAGAACGCCTCTTGAAGCATGTTTCTGCGATTGCAGGGGGAGGAGACGCATTACAGACAAGTTCACTAGCCTCAGTCTCATGATGCCAATCCCCCCCCCCCAAAAAAAAAAAACAACCCTGCATTCAAAGCAGTAGCTTCTGGAGGGATAGGCTGGACCAGTCCCATTGTGAGGCCGGTATTATGGAGACGTGGGGTGGATGTCCAAGGAGACGGATTTTTCTCAAAGGACACAAGTTCATCACAGAGGGACGGGGAGTTTGGTAGGGCAATTGAAAGCTGCATTCATGGGGCAGAGGGGGAGTCAGAAAAACTGCCCCATCACAACAAAAATCATCTTATCAGAACAAGGCAACACCTGCCAATTCTTTGCGGGCAGCAAGAGCTATGTCCTATAAGAATGAATGTCAATGGGGAAAGACTTGGCGTGTCCACCCCCCAGCCCGGACCTTGCCCTTTCCGATTTCATGTTGTTGCTAGCACTTCAAGAAGATAGAAGAAGAGACACCATTGAAATCCCTCATGGATGCTATGACTACTGCTTTGACATGGTTGTAAAATGAAGAGCCCAGAATTGTCCAGCAAATGGTTAGAGAGATGGAGATTGGGCCTCTACAAGTAGATCAACGTAGGTGGAGGATATATAGAGAAACAACTTTGTAGTTTGATATTTCTCTCCAGTAAAGCTGTAAGATAGCTTTGCACCATGTCATAATGCTAAGGCAGGCAGGCAGCTCAAGAACCAACATGCAGAATACCAAGATTGTGTGTTGGGTTAAATGTGTTGTGAACGAGACATGAAGAGCCCTGAGAATTTTCCTTCACGCGGACCTTCCTGAGACACTCTGATAGAAAAGGGCCTGTTGTACTCAGGATGCACAGCTCACTCGCTGATCAAACATGATCTGCAAAAGACGTGTCCGTGTGGCTGCGAACCTGGCACGCTTCCCAGCGAAGCTAGTCTGATGTGTGTCTGTTCACTGATGTACACCCCAGGTCAGGTTGGGATGCCAGAGGAGGCTAAGTGGGTTCTAAAGAAGAACGGGCAGGCCCCTTCATTGACTGTGTCTCTTAAGGCCCCGCTTCAGGGGTACCAGAGATGCTAATTAAATGCAATGGACAGTAGCACACTGAAGCCAATCCTCAGACACAAGGAATTGGATTGACTGCCCCAAAGAAAGACACTGATTGTGTCATGAGGACAAACGCTGGGTTCACAGTCTGGTTTTCTTACGCCCCGACATTTGTCCATTTCCCCATGCATGCATGCATGCATTCATTCGGTATGTATTGAACACCTACTATGTGCCAGGCAAAGTTCTAGAAACCAGGGTTACCAACTAAAGAGCAAGGTCCATTTCTTACTAAACTACCGTTCTGTAAAAACTCTTCCTCTGGATGTGTTCTGAACCTTGCTCTACTACTGGAAGGTTTCTGGCAGCCGTGGCAGATGGCCCTGCCACGGAGCGTCCGCCCCATCGAGGAAGCAGTGGGAGCAGCCCTTCGCGCTGCACTGTCGTGGAGGGAGGGAAAGAGGTGCTTCTGTGTGGTAAAAACTGATCTTAATATCCACAAAGCCACTTGCAAATCGCCACAAGAGGGAATTGCATTCTCCTTGCCCCCTGGTGCACATCCGTCCCCCCCAGATTTGACTCACGCCACTTCTCATAGCTTAGCCTTCCTGCCGACGTACAGAGTAAGTAAGTGCTGCGACTCCTACAACAGATGCACCTTGCAAACAAACAAAGCAAATGGCAGCGGAAATTATTCATGAGTGCACTGTGACAATAGGAAGCAAACCTTTGGAAGACGTTCCCTCCCAGTCCTCTGAGAGCCCTGGGCGGCTTTGTCCCCTGGCTCGTCCCAATCGCCCCCGTGACGCCAGGCCATCTCCTTCCGCGGCCAAGCCATCCTCTGCCAACAGCCAAGAGTCGGCTTGCGGAGATGGAATCCTGCGCCGGACTCAGGCCACCCCTCATCCTCCCCGCATCTCAGGGTGGCTTCGAGTTGCTGTCCCATTCCGTGAGCGACAGGCTCTTCAGTCAGAGTTTCCTCTCGTGACTTTCCTCAGCACAGCCTCTCCTCCACTGTTCTGCGCCAGCAGGGCCCTGGCGTCCTCCCCAGCAGGGGCTGGGAGTCTGCAGCAATCAGCACTGGCTCCGTAGGTATCAACTCCTCCTTAAACCAGTGTCTCAAAGTATGGCCTGAAACCAAAGTAAAGACTCCACAGGGCAGTCCAAGAGGAGATGTCGCCCCTGCCCTGGGGCTTGGGTACCAGTGGCCCATCAAGGAGCATCAGACGCAACATGGGTTCCCGATTTAGAAATCCCCTGGGAGCGGCTGGGGTAAGAGGTCTCTAGCCAGGTTTGGGGCAGGCAGGCAAGGACTGGGGGTGCTGTCCCAGCTCTTGTCATGGGTGCGTGTAAAAGGCCATGTCCAAGTCAAGAGGGAGCTACATGTAGCAAAGTCCCTTTTTTTTTAATTAAAAAAAATGTTAAAGACATTATAACTGTCGTGTTGTAATCTAGAAAGCCAGGAGACTGACTTTTCCTTAACATATGAAATTGAAATCCAGGTTACAAAGTCTGGAGTTTTATCTTGTGAAAAGATCATAGACTATGGTGCAGGGTCAGACTAGCATGAAATCAATTGTAATCTGCCAGCAAACCATTCTAACCTCTTTAAGAGTCTATATGTTTACACACACACACACACAAACAGTTTCCCCTCATTATGTAGACTGCACAGTACATTTCAAGATAATGCCACAATGTCTTCCTATTATTATTTTTTTAATTGATTGCTACTATAGCGTGACCTGAAACCTGCTATTTAACCTTCTGTAACCCTGGCAGATGACCAGATTTTGCCTGTGTGTGGTTCTTAAGGAGAGGGCAGTGTATGGTGAAAACCTCCGATCCCACAGTCTAATTGGTTGGCTGTTGGCAAGGCCATTGCTATGGCTATGATGTTCCATGAGTGCACAGATCAAACTATTTTTCATATTTTCATCTAGAAATCCATTTTATAATGACATTTAGCCATTCCAAGCGATATATTTCTGGGCTGTTATTACATCTGGGCCAAAAGTGTCATCTGGTGTTTCGCCTCGCTCCGCACACCACCCACCGAGGCCTACACATGATCCTCCAGAAAACGTACACGGCCTTACCTCATTACTTAAAAATAAATCTATCCTGGAGCCTGGGTCTGATTCAGAAAAGATTTCGTGGGTTATAACACTTGATTTATGAATATAATTAAAATATAAATGAAGAGCCTCTGGGTGAGACAGCCAGCTGTCTGGAGGGTTCAGGATTTTGAGGTGCTCAGATCACAGTAAAGAGCTTCCCAGAGAGTGTGGTGGGGTCCCTCTAAAAAGGAGGTGCCAGGAGAACCCCAACGCCTCTATTCCCACTTGGTGGGGACTTTTCAATTCCTTTTTCCACGGCCAGGGCAGGAGGAGACCAGGTTTTTCTTAACTTTCAATTACTAGTGGATACATCTTGGCCCACAGACCTTCCATCTGGTTCCTCGGTCGGCTGTGAAAATAACTCGGCTGCCCATGGCTAGATAATATACCTGTAAACTGCATATGTCAGTAGGGGGATTTCTCCTGTGTGATATGGATGCATATTTACTTTTGCAGCCAGCTATTACGGTAACCGTGGCAGCTGTATCCATAAGTAGATGGTAGATGTTTCTTCAGGAACCTCGAGAGTAAATTGGGGAAACCAGTTATCAAAATGGAAGGTGTGTTTTCTGGGGCTTAATATGTGAATTCTATATGGAATCCAGGTATCACAAGCCCCTAGCTCATTGTTCCGAAATTATGTGAGTGATTGACAACTGGTAAACAGCTCATTCAGAACATTAATTCTAAAAATGGGGTGTTTTAACTAAACAAACTCAATGGTATTAATGAGGGGGGGTAGATTAGGTTTTCCACACCCTGTATCATTAATGGTAGCCGAGCATGTAAAACTCTTAGTGCACTGTGCTGAAAAATATGCCCTCTCTGTTTGCTTGTAATTTATACGAAGGGAAAAAAATTTTTTATTAAAAACCCTCCACAACCGACCAGTGAACATTCAACTTCTTCCTAATTAAGGGACTGAAGTCAGTAGTGCATGGGAAAATGTAGCCCTTCCGTGGATCAGAGAGTAACCTATAAGCAAATGCTACATTTCGGGCAAATTTGGAACTCTTAAGTGTATCCTCAGCAAGAAAGGCTCATGGGTAAGCATGGGAGAGGTCCCCTAGCCAGGAATTTCCAAAATGCTGCTCTATCTGAATGTGAGATGTTAGGTAGTAGGCGTTGCGTTGCTTCCTGTCATAACCTTTTCCCACTTTTTTTCTATCTTGGTTGTGTGTGTGTGTGTGTGTGCGTGTGCGAGCATATGTTTAATATACATTTAATAAGTCATTGGTGTGTGTGTGTTAATCCACTGAGATTAACTAGCCCGCACATACCTCCAGTGCATCATCTACATGTTGTCTCTAGCCGAGCAGAGGATGCCCAAGATCTATTGCTCTTAGCACCTAGCACTAGTTCAAGGTTATCATGTTTACCCTGTCAGAGTAAGTTCTACCTTTCTCTAGTGGCCGCCTTCCCAACCCTGTCCCCAGCATCAGAAACCTTCTTACTCTCATACATAACATTTTCTTTGCCAACAAGCCCAAGACAACCAACCGTGTTACTTGGAAGCATCAGCTGGGGCTTCCGGGCTTGGTAACTTTATGTTCTCTGGCAACCACTTGGCTTCTCAGAAAGCATGACCAAGTCACAGGGAGCCAGGCCTGCTGGTGTCCAAGGAGACCCTCTGGCCACGGAATGCCATGTGACCTCGGGGATTGTATGTGTGTGAGAGAGAGCTCTCTAGGGTAGGGGCATACTTTAAAAACGCCTCTCAAGGTAGTAGTGCCTAGCTGTGTACAGACGGAGCCCTCCAGAGTTCTCTCTGGCCCCTTATTTCACAGCATGAGTGTTAATGCGTCCACCGCTGCGTGTAAAAGACCACGGGGTCCTTGTTTGGGTGGTGTGGCTGTCTGAGGAAGTTCACGCCATGGAAATTGTTTTGACCTTTCAGCCAACTGATGTCTTGCCCTCTTGCATTTATTACTCTTTGGTATATTTCCAAAAGGATACATTTACAGAGCCACGGAATTAAATGAAAGCTGATGGAGGAACTTCCCGGTGGTCAGCTCAGCACAACGAATCAAAAGGAAAGCTTCCTAATTCTGAGTGGTAGTCTGTTTTGTGGGGTTGTGTTTTTTGGAGATTTTTTGTTTGGGGTTTTTTTTTTTTTGTAAGTGGGGCATACATATGTCTATGTATGTTATTTGCAGTTCTTCGACTTGCAATCTCCCCACTTCCATCATTTATTTCTCATACCTGTACTCCGCCTCCCCCCGCCCCCAAACTCCCATGGTTTTCAGTGGCTGATGGAAAAAGACTACCATCGCTTACCTAAATCCTTCACTCCGTTTGGAAGCTCTGCTTGACTTTAGTGACTCACAGTGAGGCACTGTGAGCTCTCCACTTCCTGAGACCAGAAGAACTAGGTGGCACCTGCCTCCCGTTAGTAACTGCTTGGCAAAAGCTCAGACAAGCTCATCCTGGGCCAGTGGGAGGAGAATCAAAGAGAGCATCATCCAAAGAAGGCAGGCTTCCCGGTCAGTGGAGAGAGGGAGAGTCCCCCGACGCTGGCCCTTCACGTCTGGACCTCCATGCGAGCACAGCAGAGTGCTCAGCCTCTGAAAATCAGAAGGGCAGCAGTGACCCCTGATGAAAGTCAAAGGGTTAGGAGAAGAGGAGGCATGGAGCCTGGAGAGACAGGGAGGAGGTGGGGTGGGTGATGCGGCCTGGAGAGGGATGCAGTGGATGCGCTGAAACGATACGTATAAGTTATCAAATGTAAAACGGTGGTGGTCTGTGAGCCGTGAGTCACCTAATTCTATTAAAAGCAAAGAAGAAAGAAAGAGCCTGTGAAACATGGTTCTCCTTTGGTGGCGTCCCAGGAGACTGGCTCTGTCACGCTCTGGGTTCCCGTGGTTTCATCTCTAAAACGGGCTTTGTTTCAACCAAGGCTGGTTCCCACAGAGGAAGTTTCTTAGGGAAAGGCCCATTTCCTTCCTCCTCCTGGTTATACAGAGATGGCCAGCGGTTTTGTCAGGAGCCACCAGAGACTCCCATCTTGTGATTCCGGGAGCCAATTGAGTGGCTTTCAGAAATGGGGCCTTTCCCATTTGAAAACCCTCACAGAAGAGGCAAACATTAATATGCAGTGTCACAGCGTAGTGTCACGTAGTAAAATATGATAGATGATAAAATGTATCAATTCTGAGCACCACAAATATCTGCGGCGTCACCTCAGCATGAAGGCAAATGAGTTTCCTTTAGCTCGAGTGCGTTTGGCGATAAACTTCGATGTAACAAAATGTATTTCGCAGGAAATGTTTGATGTGGCGCAGTCGGCTTATGAATCTCTTATCTACCCGCGGCTCACTCCTTCGCGTTATTAGTCAATTTAATTTGAGCAAATGCCAGGATTACCAACTAATTAGAAGGATGTTACTGAAGGCCTGTGGATAGAGGGAGAGTCGGTGCTGGTGGTGTGGGGTTTGTGGCAGCGTACAAGTCTGACGTTGCCTGATGGTGTCGTTTGCTAAACATGACCCTCTGTGTCATTGTCACACAGATAAGCCGCAAGTGCACATTCAGATGACGTACCCACTACAAGGCCTAACCCGGGAAGGGGACGCGCTGAAGCTAACATGCGAAGCCATCGGGAAGCCCCAGTAAGTTCTGACGGCCGAGGTGGGCACAGGTTGGTCATGCGCAGTAAATGTCAACACCGGGACGTGCATTCGCAACTCACGGGTCCGTCACCCGCCTCTCTCTGCGAAGGAGGGAAGGTTTCTCAGTAGACAAAGACTGTTCTGTGAAAGGGAGACTAAATTGGGGGTCTTGATGGTCAGGATTGGAACAGGGGGGAGGGGGGATGTGCCAGCTCAGGTTGGAATCTCCACGAATTCTTGTCTATTGTTAGCAACATGCTTGCCAAGCTGTTTGGCCCTCCCACGCAAGAATGAGAGCATACCGATAAGTTTGTGTGTGTGCCCGCAGTGCACTATGTTAATGCTTGAGCAGACCGAAATGGAGCTACTGAGTGTCGGGCCAGCAAGTGAATTCACCTTCTTTTTCATTCCATGTATTAGTCCCTCCAAGGGAGGGAGGGGTCATCCCTCTCGAAATAATGATGGCCAAGAGAGAAAAAGAAGGACCAATCAGATGAATGTCTTTTATTAAACCGTATAAAAGAGTAACTTCACTCGGTCCTGCTAATGATCTGGAGTGATTGAGAGAAACTGCGTGAAGAGACTTCCAAAAGTGCACAGGAAAATGGAGTTAAAAGATTATGAAAATCTGGGCTGAGCCCCGGTGGCGTAGTGGTTGTGCGTGGAACTGCGGCCCACTGGGACGGAGGTTCAATTCCAGCAGTGGGGCTGGGCCTCCTACTCCCACCACTGGAGAGCAGTGATGCCCCCCCCCCCAAAAAAAAAAGATTATGAAAATCTCTCACTATTTGAAGCCATACACACACACACACATACACACACACACACACGTGGTGTATCTGCCAAAGTCCCTTGGGGGTGGTCAGTGTGCTGACCCGCTAGACAGAAGCTGTAAGGTTCCAGCTTCAGAAGAGATTCCTGACCATCCACTTCCAAGAACACCACCCATGGGACGCTCTGTGGAGCTTGGTTCGACCCTGGCACATGTGGGGTCATTCTGACGCAGAATCGTCCTCCAACATGTGGATAGCTGTCCCTCCTCTAACATGTAACACTAGTATACCGCCACTCTTCCCCCCCACCCCCCCAAAAAAGGATAGCATTGAGCTCCCTCTGCTGTCCCTGTAGGGTGGGGTTTTTTTGTTTTGTTTTGCTTGGCTTTCCCTTTCGGTGTTGTTAACATCATTAACACAGTTTTCTCAGAAGTGATTCAGGGTTTCCTAACAAAACTTCACCCAACGTCTTTCTGAAGAATTGTCCCGAGTGCACCTGTGTGCCCCAGGGTCACCTGACTGCAATAGCTCTCGGCGCTCACTTCCAGCCCCCCCTGTCTCGAGCCTCCTGCTCCGGGAGCTAGACTTTGCGTCCATCTGAACGGCTTATGAGTCCGAGTCCGGCTGCCAGCAGTCTGAGACCCCAGCCATGCCACGCGGTGGTGGTGGGGGTGGGGTGAGTGGGTGAGGCTTTATGATCCACAGGGCCACATCTGCACGGTCCGGGACCATCCCCGTGAGTAGGAATCAACCCAGTGGCAGTGGATTTGGTTTGGGGGGTCAAAGTAGCGCTCAGAGTCCTGGTGGGGCGCTGACTGAAGCATCGGCTGTGGGCGCCAGCACCGAGGGACAGTCTTGGCAGGGAGCCGTGCTCTCCGTGCTCTGCCCCGAAGGGTCCTCGTGGCTTGGAATCGCCCCCCAAGGCAGCAGCGGTGTGAGAACCCGCCACCTGGATTTTTCCAACAGGCCCTTTCGGGGGTGGGCTGATTGGCTTCTCCTCTGACCTTCCCAGGTTGTTGGCTCCGGAAAGATTTGCGCCGCGGCTTGGCCGCGTTCTCTTTTGAGTCCGGCGAAAGATTCCCTCTTTTTGTAAGCGGTTTGAATTCTACCCGCAGGAGCAACCTCTCTGCCCTCCACCGCAATCCTGGGCCGAGGACACCCCTCGGCGGCCTCCTGTCTGCTCTTGGCCACGTTATTAGCCACGTTCGCATGCAGCAGCGACGTGCCACAGGGGCAGTAAATTACACGTTTCCTGCCGGACGTGCCTGCCAGAGAGGGGTGTTTTGTCTGTTCCTCCCAAATAAGGCCGGGTGTAGGGTGGAGCGAGTGGCCGAGCTAGGGAGTGCAGGGGTGGCTCTGCTCGCCGCTGCCCCTCCCAGCACATTACCTATTTATTTTCTCAAGAAATTGCACACCATAAAAATGGTAATTTAGCTTGCCATTAAATGTTGTGAATATTCTCAGCACTTACCCCCACTGATTGTTTCAGCTGTCGAGCGGCAGGGCGCGCCGGTTTGCCGTGGCCTGTGCGGAGGACATACGCAGCACTAATTTTTCAATAATTTACCGGGTGGCGATGACAAACCCATGTGTAATTACAGGAAAACGGTGACTTCCCATCCCATTTGAAACCGGGCAATGCTGCTTGACAGGGCAGACCTGAGCCGCCCGCGGCCACGAAGCTGGGGGTGGGGGGGGGCGGGGGGAGGTTGGCTGTCTTGTGGGGCTCCCCGCATCTACAGGTCGCCGTGGGCACTGAGGATCGTGGGGCCAGAGTTCTGCCCCCAGTCCGGAGGAGGCCTCTGTTTTTCCTGCTGGTCGGTGGAGAACAGGAGTTGTAAACCCTGTGGCTCTGCACATGCGTGGTTTGGGGTGTATTTGCGAGTCCTTTATGTTTGGTTTGTGTGTGTGTGTGTGTGTGTGTGTGCGCGCGCGCATGCCAGGTAGCAGTGTGTGGAGGTCGGCTCAGAGCATCTTGTGGAATTTGCTTTTGCTAGTGGATGCAGATGCCACTTCACCTCCCTAAAGCAAACTTGTCTCTGATGAGCCAAGTGCCAACGACTTAAGGAAGCCACGTGGAGACGCACTTGGCAGCGATTACCTGGAGACGGGTCCCCAGGTGCACACACACGGGGTGAGGTGGGGGGGGGGGAGGTGTCCGAGCAGTGGGCCTGAGAGCCCCAGAGAGAACAGACAGACAGACACCGGGCCAGGGTGTCCACGGAGCGACTTGGTGAGGGATAGCAGGTTATAGGCAGGGGTGAAGGGGAGAGAACAGATTTTCTCTTTCCAGAGCCAGACGTGGTTTTCCAAACAGCAGAAGCCAGCAGCTAGAGCCGCTCCAGAGTTAAATGCCGTTCATCTCTTTGGAACTCTGAATTCATTAAAATACCACAAGTGGCTTCTACGCGAGTGTCTTGGTGTGCTAGTTACCAATAGATTTAAATCATGAGTCATTAGGCACTCGATCTCCCCCTCTCGCTAATTAATGATATGATTAACAATGGGTGCACCCTGCCCTGTCTGTCTGGATTGGTGTGAAACCACCCAGCAGGGGCAAAAACACAGGGACATCGATTTCTATTTGCCGATTTGTCTGCAGATGGATTGGAGACGGGGAGACCCCTGCTTGTGATCTGGTGAAAGTGTCCCCCCACACCTGACCATGTTTTCTTTAAGAAATCATCATCATCATAGAATAAAAATGAATCCCATGCCAAGCAGATCTTGTGGAGGAGTTTGAGGTTGTAATTCAGTGAGTTTGTAATCTCTCCAGTAGTCTTTCTTTAATTGTGTCACCCGGCATGTAGTTCACTGAATGAGTGAGTGCGACATCGCATGCAGACCTTTTAATTGAAAATGATAATGAAATCTGCCTTTCTGCCCCCTTACCCCCGCAGGCCCGTGATGATATCTTGGGTGAGAGTCGATGACGAAATGCCTCAACACGCCGTGCTGTCCGGGCCCAACCTGTCCATCAATAACCTAAACAAAACGGATAACGGCACATACCGCTGCGAAGCTTCAAACATAGTGGGCTCCGCTCACTCGGATTATATGCTGTATGTCTACGGTACGTGCAAAGGTGGAACCGCCTTCCGCTGGCCAATCGCTCCAGAGCTCTCGCTGGCGCAGGCCGCGGCCCACCGGGCCCTTGGCTTCCTTCAAGGGGTTAAGAACCAAACGGCCGCCGGTGGTTCAAACCCACCACCTATCCGATCCCATTTTGGGAGAAAGATGTGGCCGTCTGCTTCCGTAAAGACTTAACCCCCATGGGGCAGTTCTACTCTGCCAGGCAGAACTGCTGCCAGTCGAAATCGGCTTGTCGGCATGGGGCTTGGTCATTTCCTTCAAGGATTGAAAGAACCCCGACCCCAGGAGAGCTGCGAGTCTTCGCCACGCTGTCCACACTCGGGGGTGGGGTGTGTGTGTGTGGGGGGCTTCCTACCCAGTCACAGAATCTGGCCCTCCTGAGGGGTGAAGCTGTGTTAGGCACGAGTCACCACGGAGACCATGTTAGGCGTCAGGATGGAAGAAAAGGCATCTTGCCTAACGAATGACTTTAAAACGCTCAGAAAGTTTTCCCAGATGGATCTTCCCATGACATCTGGGCTACCTTTTTCTTGCTTGCTTTGATGAACAGAATCCTCCCAATTTCAGCAGGAAGCTATTAGATTCCAAAGGAAGTTATAAGCCAGTAAATAGTTGGGGGAGTGGGAGGTGGGAAATTTAAAAACAGAATCCCTGGTGTAACTAGTTGGAAAAAATGGGGAAACACACAATACCTGGTAGTTATAGAAAGCATAGAGAAAGCACCTGGAGCGGCTGCTTGCACACAAAGGCTGGCTTGCTTTCTCTTCTTGGTTATTTTTATTTATTTATTTATTTTATTTGACTTGATTATCACTGCCCTCTGGTGGAAGTGGGAAGCCCAGCCTTGCTCCTGGAGCGCTGCTGCTGGATTTGAACCCCCAAGCTAGTGGGCCGCAGTCCCGCACTCAACCACTTTGCCACCGGGGCTCAGCCCCTATTTTTTTTTTTTAATGAAAAAAATATTTTATTATATTTTTTAATAGCCAGGACACCCCTCCGGGGCAGTTCTACTCTGTAACCAGGGTTGCTGCCAGGAGTGGGAAAGGACTAGCAAGAGCCGGTTTGGGGGTTTGGTTTGCTTATGTCCTTGTTTCCGTTTTTCATAATTAAATATCTTCTTGCAGTGTTATTGAAGCATATGATCCTGAATCCCATTCTCTCACCAGCCAGGCTTTACCGAGTACTGACAGTGTGTGTGCCAGTTTAAGCTTCCTGAATCTAGCTGGTCGCCTTTGGGTCTGGTGAATAGTCCCCGTTCAACTGCAGAGGGCCTAGCCCTCTAGACTCAGGATGACATCGTGAGCTGCTCCTGCCCAGCAAATACTTCCAAGGGGTTCCTGACACCAGAACCGCAGTTGTAAACCTACATGACACAGAATGAGGCCAAGTTGTCTGTCTTATAAATATTTGAATAGGGGAATGAGAGTGTGTGTGCGTGTATGTGTGTGTGTGTGTGTAAGAGGGGTACTTGTTTCATGGTGACAGCATAATTAGTCTGAGAGTAAGTATTCACACACACATGCACAGTACACAACTCTATCTAGGACAGGGTCTTAGACCCAAGACCACTTTTCCTTCTAGAGAAAATAGGAGTGGCAGTCTTTTTCATCAAATGGGAGCTTGCTTTGCCCCATATCTACATGGATATTAAAATATAATCCTCACCCTACACCTGAGGTCTTTATTTTCCTAGCCTAATGCCAAATGAAAGGTTTGTGTAATCATCTTATTTGTAGACTTCTAAGATGTTGTCTTTACCTGCTGCCCAGGTTGTCCATGGTCCGCAGATAATAGCATTAATTCTCCTTAGTTGCCAGGGAAATCACAGCACAGGGAATGGCTTCAACGAGCGCAGCTTACCTCAGTAGGTGACAGAGGTGCCACGTGGCCCTCTGGGGTTGGCATGAGGCAGTCCACACCATCTCAGTCCCTCAGCTAGTTCCCATCTGCTGATGTGAGGGAGACGAGACTCAGGACCTCTCTCTTCCATCAACCTGTGCTCTCTTCACGTGGGGCTTGTCTGCCCTGCTGGGCAGTGCCCACATTTGCAGGCCTTCCAGTCCGCAGTCTCCTTACACACTCCAGACGTGCCAAAGCAGGGACAGGTTTCCACCAGTCCATTATATTGAATCGTCTTGGGTTCTTCCACCAGAGAAAACTGAGTGATGGAGAGAAACCATTCCAGGTGCAGGGTGCCTGCTGCTTCCACACTCGAGGGGCAACATCTTATGGATTGGATGGACAGATAAATTTTGGATTTTAGAATAATGTTGGATAGTGGATTCTCGCGAGCATTGACTGAGCGCCCACTTTGTTCCAAGCCTCTTGGCGTATCTTTCACAGGTCCAGCCTCATCTGGTCTCCACGGGGACAGCAGGGAGTAAGCACTGCCCTCCCCTCTCACAGATGGTGTCATGCGCCCACGCTCACAAAGTAACCAAAGGTGGGAGCATGCCATGATGCTTTCTGACTCTTCAGGGCACAGTAGAGGCAAAGGCCTGTCTTTACAATCCCTCTCCTTCTCCTTTACGATCCCCACATAGAACGAGTCTCTTTCTCTGAAGTCCACGCCCACGTTAGTGTGGTCCACACTGAGGTTCTTAACCCTATTCTCACCTCGTCATCAGATCTGCGTACTGTGTTGTCAACATCGCCCATTTTGTGTCCGTACTTTCAAAGCTTTGGGGCTGGGAATAACGTCCTGGTCCAACGGGAAAAGTCTTGCAGGTAGGCCAGCGATTTTGGTCATCGATATCATCGTTAAACTATCACAGAAGAGCCACAGTCACGGTCCCCAGGCTGGGCAACGGGGTCCTCACCAGATGCGGGTTATTTAAAGAATGAGCAGGCCACCTCCAGCACGTGGCTCACCTGATTCATCTCTACCTGCACCGACACGTAGGTGTGGTTCGCATCCGAGTGAGGGGCCAGCTCACAGAAGACCTGCTCGCCTCAGGCCCCCATGCAACCTATCCTAGGACATGGGTTTAAGACACACCTGAAATAAAAATAGTTCTCATCCCATTCCTGCAGCTGTCATTCACCCGTTCATTCATTTCTACTTCTTGGCAGATTGCGAGATTAAAAAAAAAAAAAATGAGATCGTGTGTGGCTACTTTAAACTACTATGTCCCCAATATAGATGAACAAAATCCCTTTCCTCCCCAGTAACACAGAGGCAGTTACCATTGAACTGTCCTGATCACGTTTGTACCAGGGCTTGGAGGAGAGGAGCCATTTTTTGCAGAAAATGAAAACTTTGGATTATTGGTCTGTGGTCGAGACCCTTCTCAGCAGATCTTGCCAGCCAAGCACCAGGGTCACGTTTGTCATAAACTCTCAGGAAGTTGTACCGAACCCAGTAAAGGTGCAGGCTATAATTAAAGTTTTGATGTATTAATTAGACAGTCTGAGAGCTCACTTGGAGATAAAAGGATACCAGATGTGTCGGGGAGACAAAGTTGACTTGCTTTAGATAAAATTTAAAATCAAAAGCCTTCAAGTCATCTTATGCTCTGTTATAGCAGAATGATTGCTTAGTTCAAAGTCTTGCTGACAATCTCACACATTCAGTTTGATCATTTAGGCTTGGGATTGGGATATTCTCCCCCCCCACCCCACCCTGCCACCCTCCACTTTCATATTTGCCCTCCTTCATCCCCCAAATCATTTCTAGATGATGGACAAGTGAACACCTTCTCCAACGCCAGGTCTGCAGGTTCCCTCTTGCCCCCCCCCCCGGGGGGGCCTTGGAGGGTCGGGTCCTGTTGGTATTTCGTTCTCTGGTTTACAAGGCCGGGAACGCTCTCTGGGCTTTATCGCTGCCTCCCATTTAGGTCAAGCTGAGCAAAGACAGCATCGCATTAATATTTAGAAGTTGTAAAATTTATTGACTTAAAAAACAAAATCTCAGTAAAATCTCACATGCCTGGGACTTGATATTTAGTGGTGACATTCTGCTTTCTTTGTATTTATGACCAGTGCAGAAGAAGTTTTACTTCCTGCTGAGATGTATTGATGGAGAATAATGACGTTAGCAGTCACAGAGAGGAAGCAAGCAGGAACGCCGCGTCCTTGGTGGAGCCGAGCCCTTTAAATAGCACAGCGCTGCTCCCCGGCCCCAGGAGAAACTGACAGGACCATCATTGCCCCCTATAGGTGCAGAGCAGCTCTACCCCACCTTGGAAGTCCAGGGGGTGGCGGTTGGGGGTGAGGGGAGAGCACTCGTTGTGTCACCCCACCTCCCAACCCCACCCCAGGCCCCTCGGCTTCACATCGCCTCATCCTCTAATTCAACTTCACTAATAAAAGCCTCTCTTCTTCTTTTCTTAGCTCTTCCAACTTAGGCATTGGGATAAAGTCCACAAGCCCCAAATCTTGGCAGGAGGAAGGCACGCAGACAAAAGCCAACACCAAAACAGAGCGATGGGTTTCAAAGGGGGAGGCCACTCACGAGCATCTTGGTGTCTTCGTGCCCTTGTGTTGTCATTACTGACCATTGTTGTGTTCAGCATTGTGGGTTTGATTTTCCTTTTTTTTTTTATCCAGATCCCCCCACAACTATCCCTCCTCCCACAACAACCACCACCACCACCACCACCACCACCACCACCATCCTTCCCATCATCACAGGTATGGTTCCTTCATTGCCATTGAAAATTGTCCTGAATGTGTATTGTCTCGCTGCTATGTGTCAAAGGAAGGTGACAGTCTTCCTCACGGGCCTCGGCATTTCATGGGCCCTTAATTTTGGAACCTGGAAGGCGTTTCTATGTTCGGTTCTTGAGTTGGATCTTAAGAACGCTAGCAAATCTTGAACACCCAAGCGTTTTCAGAAGTCTTTTGTAGCCTTTTCCCGACATTACTCCTTTCTTGAGCCTCACCATCCGAGGTCAGAGGCTAGGGAAAATCGCCACATGGCTACTGAGAACAGACCAGTAGCCAAGACTCCGCCACAATTAACGAAATGGTAAGTAAGCATCCCGGCTTTGGGCCTGCACCCACGCTCAACTTCATCTTGAGCTCTATGAAGAACGACGCATGCCCTGTGTCACGCTCATGCTGGGCCTTATGACATGCTGTATCATTGTCCCTCCTGCTCTGTGCAGCCTGGCTAGTGGCAGGCGAACAGGGCAGACTTACTCTCTTTTCCCAGGAGAGCACCCGGGTACCCTCCCCTGCACACAGGGCAGCGCGTTGGGGATGGGAGACGCAGCCTGAGTGGTTGTAACCTCATGGCTTTATCTCTTTGGAGCGTGTGAAACTCTTGATCCAAGCGATGTGCTTTCTCGTTTCCAAATGCCACCGTGGGGGGTGACGTGCCGTCCATCCCTTCCCTGGCAACCGGCCACTCTCTCTGTGCCTGTTGCTCTGAGAGTCTTGGCATTTCTCCCGCCTGCCCAAGTAGGAGAGCCTAAGACTGTGTGCCCAGGCACCAGACTTCAGAGCTTCTCCGCCCTCGTCCCTACTGCGTGCAAGAGGCAGTAGTGTATGGAGAAAACGGGGTCAGGGGAGGAGTCTCTTTTAAAGGTAAGATGGCCACTTCTTCCTGATGAGGCCGCATGGTCTCTTGGATCCCTGGTTCCTGTCTGCTATCTGATCGCTGGCCTTCTTCCACTTACCACTTCCACGCACCTACTTCGGGTGCCACCTCTCTGTACCACACCAGACTCGGCACCCGTCTAGTTGGCTTCTGGGAGTCGTTGCCCGTTGTCATGGGAGCTGGTGTGATGGAGGGGACAACCATCCACAACATTCTAACGGTGGAGGACGCCTCCCCGTTTTCAAGCCATGGGAGACTAGATCGCCGAATTGCCGTTGGCCTCGTGTTCCCCACCACTGCATGGGAGCCACAAGGACCTTCCTTTAAGGCCATGGAGGATTTTTCTAAACGTTGGTTGCAAAGCCCTCAGTGCCTGCGCTTCCTTTGAGATCTTATGCAGATCCATCAGTTGGGTTTGGGGTCTCACCCTCAACCTCACCCCTCCCCAAGCTCCTCCTCCAGCCTTGTCAGTGTGTTTCTGTTGCAGTTCTGCCTTAGTGCCTTCTGCTGCTTAAGAGAAGCTGCCCTCTGTAGCACACCTCCCAGATGCGTCCGCCCCGTTGCTGCGCCATTAACACACAGGGTTCCTGAGAGATCCACTCTTCTACTAAAAGCTTGTTCTCTTTTGTCTGACTCCTCGCTGTTTTTTAATTCTTCTCCAAGGTATAAACTGTGACCACGTTTCTATAGTTCCCTGTGATGGACCCCCTTAATGTCTACGTGAATTAACATCCCCTAATTCCTCATTCTGCTAGCCCTTCAAGGGAGCCTCGGGCTGACTGTCGGTTTGGTCTTTGCAGAGGGGTCTGCCTTGTGGCCTCTCATTTCGACATTTAAAGGCCAAGGAAGCCTCACTCACTCAGCACCCAGACACCCCGCTTCTCTGTACTACAGAATAGCCCTTGCCATTGGCAAGTGGCCTCTCCCTAGCTTAGACTTCCTTCCTTCCTTTTTTTTTTTTAAAAGATCTTTCTGAACACTCCCCGAACTCCACCCCCCTCACAATCAGTCTCAACCCCTTCAGTCCCCAGCTCTTAATCCTTCACTCCAGACTAAAGCTGATCTTAGGTCTGCAAACAGCTACAATTCACTGTTATCACAGCTCCAACCGCAAAGGTGCCACCAAGGAGGAAATTTGGAAAACAAACAGTGCCGTATTTCTGTCCACCTCAGAGCTACTGCCAGCAGTAGGAGCTTGCGCCTCTCTCTCTCTCTCTCTCTCTCTCTCTCTCTCTCTCTCTCTCTCTCTCTCACTTTCTCTCTCTCTCTCCCTCCCTCTCTCTCTCTCCCTCCTTCCCTCCCTCCCTCTTTTTCCGATCTCATAGGTCACTTTAGTCTCTCGAGGTTGTGTTTGTGGATGTCCAGTTTCTCCCTGGCACACCGCAGGGTCTTGAAGTGAAACTGGCTACTCAACCCCTCTGTAGACTCCATTGCCACCATGGATGGCATCTTCCCGGCTCCCTGTGCCTTCCCAGGCAGACTTCTACTCGGGCATTTCTCTTGCCCAGCAAATGCACATGTGGAATTTAACACTCACGTCCTTGTCCCAACACATGAAAAAGAAGAAAAAAAAATATAGTGGAGCCGGACGATTCTGTTCCCATGTCTGAGGGTCCAGGGTCCCGGTCAATGTAGATTGGTGCCCTCCTCCACCTAAGGGGGTGGGGGGAAACATCTGCCCAGCCCAGTCTTGACAAATGGATAGCTAAATTAATCCCCATCCCTCTACTCGCTGCTCACTTTGGTACATTACAGCCACCATTAGCCATAAAAGCTTTGAAAGCCCAGTCCAATGAGGATAACAGAAAGCTTAAAATGAACAAATAAAAGGCCATCATCACCCGATTACTTTCCCCCCAGTCAAATGCCAATTGTGGAAGCCTGTTCCCCAGGTCAGAGTTGCATTCCGAGAAAAATGTACTAGTGGGATAGAAAAAAATACATTTTCACTGGGAAGGGTCAGAGTTGATGTCTGATTTCTCTGAAAGGAAGTATTCCAGTGTTCGCGCTGCCTTCCATAACCAAGATCCTCCAACCGTGTCCCTTGTCTTGGAGACAGACTGGCATTCGATTCTCCATCACCTGACTTCAGGACAAGCTAACGCTTCCTTCTGGAGAAGCTTGGAAGAGAGGAATGGGAAGCCCAGTCTGTCTCCACTTTGTCCCCCAGGATGACAGGTGCCATGGAGGGGAGAGGCTGCCTGCGTGTCCGCCAGGCCTGTCTCTTGATTTATGCACATCTTGGGGTCCAGAGATGAATTGGTGCAGACTCTCCACCGCCTGAAAGGAATGCTTGATGAGAATGTGTCATGTGGGCAGTGGGAGTGACCTACTTAGCCTAAATCTACTCACTGCCATCACATCGATTCTGACACAGTGACACGACAGGACAGAGTAACTGCCCCTGTGGGTTCCCGAGCCTGTAATGCTCTAGGGGAGTAGACAACCTCGTCTTTTTCCCGTGGAGCAGCTGGTGGTTTCGAATTGCTGACCTTGGAGTTAGCAACCTGACATATAAGCCACCACACCACCAAGGCCCTTCCAGTGAAGCCCCTTCGAGGATAGAAGTGGGATGAGAGCCTGGTAGAACATCACTGTGCAGGTGTCTTGCCCAGGCAGTGTTTGTTTCAGCTGTTGCTTTTGACAAGTCCCCACCCCTTCTGTTTTGTGGTCATTTTGTTGTTTGTTTCTTAGTCAGACTCATTTGTCCGTGTGGTCTCACTCATGAAGATAGATGCGGGAACTTGGAAGCGCTAAGTGCACACTCCCTAGAGGGCCCTGGAGCCCTCTGAGACGGTGCAAGGTCAGCCAGCCCCTGCCGAGCTAAAGTGCCACCTGTGAAGGCCTCTCCGCACTCAACTGAGAAGGAACGCCTGCAGCCTTCCCAGGGCCTAGTTGTGTCTCGGGCGCCTTTCGCATATTGAAGTTAGTTGACGGGGTATATGGCTAAACCAAACCCGCTGCTGTCAAGTCCATTCCAACTCAGACAGACTCTGAACAGGGTTTCTGAGACTGTTTACAGCCTTTACGGGAGACATTTATAAACTGGCCTCGTTCTGTGATTGGCAATAACTCTGGTCCCTGTCTGCCAGTTGGAACAGACTTCTGCCCTGTAATCATCTTCAGAAATACCTGGCGTTTCCCTCCCTGGTCAATGCAGATAGCGGACTGCCTCTGCCAGGTGGTGACCGAGGTTCCCTGGTAGTGCAGGAGTTCACGTGCGCCCGGCTGCTAACCAGAAGGCAGCAGTTTGAACCCGCCAGTTGCCCCACGGGAGAAAGAGTTGACATCATGCCTCCATGAAGCTCGCAGCCTCGGAAACCCTAGAGGGCAGTCGGCTGTGTCCGACAGGGTCGCTGCATCCAGTTGGAATGGACGGAGCAGGCACCAGGGGTTTGGGGGAGTGAGGTGCAAAGAGAGGCCCACGGAGGGCACTGGGCACCCACTGGGTTCCCAGCGCCCTTCACAGCCACTCGCATGCCACACTCCGACTCAGGGAGTCAACCTGCAGCTCACCCTGGCCATGTGGTGGCCATCAGTTCAAAAATGAAACCCACCGTCAAGTGAGAAATGAATAGCTATAGGGCCACATTCCGAAGTGCATTTTAAAACCCTCGTAAGAATGAAGTAGGTCATTTCTAAATGAGTTCTCCTCTCTTTTCTAAAGCACGTATCTAATTTTAAAAATGTGTGTTGTTTCTTGGAAAACAGCAAGCTGCCGCTTCCTGATGCCTGAGCTCTCAGAACCCAATATACCTTGGAGGAAGTGAGTCCCACCCTTAGGCTCATGTTAGCATTTTAGCTTTCACAGCTTTAATTTCATAAAGTGTGTGTGCACGTGCGTGCTCTAAACCATAACACACACACACACACACACACCTCGTATCTGCTTGTGGAATACGCCAAGGTTGGGAAAGTCAGCACCAGAGCTCTTTCCCCCGTGTCTTAGATGAGAAGTGCACTTAGAGCTTCATAGAAAAGACAGGTTGTGAAGGAGAGCTTTGTCCCACAGAGAGCTGTCTGTTCCCCAGGGTCAGAGCCTAGCAAAGCCGACTCTGTGCTATGGACACTTTGCACAGTGCCAGGAAGTGGTAAAAACTTCTCTGCGGGCAGGGATGAATTTCAACCCATGTGCAAGCACTCTGTGGAGACAAACAGTCCTTGAACCCCTAAAAAGGGTGGGGGGAAGTAAGTTGTCCACTGTGGGGTCCAGGAGGCAATCCTGTGTGGCTAAGAGAGGGTGCCCCTCTGGTAGCGTGATGGTCCAACTTTATTCCAAGCGTCTGTCTTCTATGTCTGTGCATTTTGTGTGTTTCTATGTTCTGGGCAGACATGAAGCCGCTGTTGCTAGAAAATATCCATCTTAGAAGTTTGCGGAATTGCTCCAGCATTTTTCTTGAGTTGACATCCACTCTATTCCACTGTTTCTGTCATTCATCATTGGGTCACCACTTCACGGATGCTGACTGGTGTATGCCAGTGTGTCTGATGACGAGAAAATCATTCGGGCTGTAACAGAGAGGGTTGTGGTGAGTCAGAATCCACTCGGGCCAGGGACTGTGGTTCGAACCACTACCCAAGGAGCCCGGGTAAGCGCTGGACTGCTCAAGAGAAAGATCAGCACTTCAAGCCAACCAGCCATCTTGTGGGTTTTTAATTTTTGATCCCATCAAGATTACAGCCACAGAAACCCTGTGTGAATCAGAATCAAATCACTGTCAGATTTGTGTGTTTGTTTTCTGTTTTAAGTCCTTTTTCCCCACTGTGTACATGCCCATATCCTTATTTTTCATGCCGCATGTGTGCCTCTCTATATTTTTATGTTTCCCGGGACTGTACATCTGTTACAAATGCCATCAATGCCAGCCACTTTCCATCCTTATTGATGGGTGGGTGGGTAGCGGGAAGAATGCTGCAGTGGCTCACCAGGATCACCTGATTTAACTTTTTTCAAAAGAGGTTAAGAGTGGAAAGCCAGTGAGATGTGTGTGTGTGTGTGTGTGTGTGTGTGTGTGTGTGTGTGTGGTGCTTCTTTCATAATCTCCATCATTTTTATGTGCCTTGTCTTAAAATAATTCTCGTGATAAGGACTTGACATGTTTCCCTAGTAACAATCTGTTAATAATGCAAATAAGTACTAGGAGGAAGATGAGTTTCCCGGGACTGGAAATTGAGACCGAAGCGATTTTTAGTCCTGGTGCAGGGACATGAAAGACGTGGCACAACAGACCCACTCCTTCTAGTATCCAACGCCCCATGGCTGTGAGCTGCCCTCTCTGGGCCTCTTGCCCCCTCTCCACCAGCCCACCCTCCTGGCAGCAGCCTTGCCTTTCTGCCCACCCCCACCCCGGCCCTGCTAGCACTCACAAAAAACATGATATACGGATGGTTTTCCTTTTTTAATGAAACTGCCATCCAATTCCGATTATTTGGTGGAACATCTGGTTTGCAAATGGAAAGATCCCAGGGACACCGCAGCACTAGGAACAATTCTGAAGAAGCTGTAACAAAACTTGAAATTGCTTTATAAAGGAAAGAGGGCGGGGGGTGGGGGGGAGGGTGGTGAATCTACTCCCATCCTGCTGTTCTGGGACAAGTTGTCTCTTCACTCAAAGGGCAGGTGACAGTAAAAAGTAAGCGCCGTTTTAGAACGCTCCCGTTGGGGGCCTTCAGCTCTGGCTCTGTCCCTCCCTGCCTCTCCCATCCCTGAGACACGGAAGCTTAATTAAAGCCCAACGTGAGTGGGAAGGAAATGAACCAGGAAACCAGCAGAAAGTACATTTGCAGGACTGCTTTTTCTGGCCTCCTTCATGTCAATTCCAAATGAATAAAAAAGGGATGGCAAGAAAGAATGGGGAAGGAGAAAGAATACCAATATTTAATATATACCGGCCAGCCCGCCACAATTAGGAAAATAAAATTGTCAGGGGAATTCCATGCCTGCCCTTGTGTCTAGATTTAACACAGCTCTAAAGCACAGGCTGCAGGAGAATTCAATTAAGAAAACCCATTGGCTCCTTATTGACTTTAGTTAAGAAAATAAACTGGAGAAAAGTGTATTAAAATATGTCGGAACTGCTTACTATGCTTTCATTTAAACTTGTGACAATCAAAATGGGAGAATTTAAATTCTTGACAATTAAGCTCTGCTTTTGAGCAGATATTGGGTTCTCTGGGCTATTATGCTCGGCATTTTTTAATGGACACCCTCCTCTCACCCACCCCCAAATGCTGCCGCCTAATGAATCTGTGCTTTATGAAAAGCCAGGAGCACCACAGATCAATTGGGGAAGAAAAAAAGTATTTAAGGTTGTGAATTTAATTTTGTTCCAGGATTTTCATTTTCATTTATGGCACCCGTTGTGTTTGAGACCATGGACTAATTTATGGATTAGTTTTAAACCCCCAGTCTGTCACACTCAATGAACAATTCTAAGTTGGAGAGGAGCCATATGAAAGGATTAGAATGTGCCACAGTGGAGCTTACACATGACTGTTTCAACTAAATATTGCCCTGCTGCCTCTCATGCAGGAATCATATTTTTTTCCTTTTTTGTGACTTGGTTAAATGGCTAGTGTCTAATATCATCAGAGCTTTTTTTTTTCATTTTGTAAATGCTGTGGCGTGAAATATATACGATGTTTAATTCATTCATGATAGGGCCTCATAAACAGCTAGGATGGCCAGCAAGATGAAGAGGAGAAGTAAGGATAGGGAGTGAGATGTGCATCTTTCAAAGCGCAGCGCAGAGCTTTTCCTGGGTTACCTGGCTTGATTATGCCCATAAAACAGCTAGAGAGGGACTGGTAGGACTGTGCACACTTACTGGGTCTGCAAGAACGGGATTGTTTTCCGTTGACCATATAAAAGAAACGCTCCATAAATTTGTCCCCATTGTAATTAAAATTGAAATAGAGACAATAGCTCAGCGAGGCCGTTTTAATTTCATAACCTACCACCACCGTGAAGTCCAACTCAACTTCTTGTGACCTATTTTTCTTTCCTCCCTGGGCAGAACTCAGAGATGATTTTTTTTTTTTTTAAGCCGCAGCAACAAAATGAGCCTGAAAAGAAAGAGGTAGGGGGCGGGGGACAAAACACGCAAAACCTTGTATCGGAGCAATTAGAGTCTCATTTTTCAAACTCTTCACAGCATTCGAAACATACGGGAGGTTTGCTATTGGCTTTTTGCATATACTCATAAGCTCATCATCAAGCAATACAGGGACCACCCCACGTGTTGATTCCCAGGGGTGGGCTTGTAAATGTACCTAGTCTTACGATGAAGCCACTCTAGTAAATCCTACTTCACAGAGCCCACACTCACTTCTCAGCCCGGTCTCTGCTCTCTGTGCAAAGCCATACTGCAATTAGGAAGGAGAATTAGTCTGCCGTAGTGTTCTCCTGTGGAGAACATGAAGTCACTTCTAAGGAGTTTTTCCTTCAAGTCTTTTACGTAGAATAGCCTCTGTTCAGATAGCAGACCAGTGGCTCTTAGCCAGCCAGACCCATGTTCCTGGGATCCAGCCTCGCCGGGGTGCCAAGCTTGTAGCCAGCTTGTGTTTCTGCTGCAGGCTTCTGTTCTGATGTTGATGCTGGTGTACGCTGTCGCCCCGCTGCCACGTCCCTGTGCTGTTTTCACTCGGACGTGCTTTCGCTTCTAGCCGTGTTAGCCCGTCCTCTTGTCTCCACGCCCCTCTTTCCCTCCCCCCTCCCTTGGGGTCAATGGGTGGATTCCCTGGGCCCATGGCAAAGCCAGCTGCACTGTGAAATCTCCTGCCCCCAGTTCCTGGTGCCCCTTCAGAGCGGACTCCTAGCTTCATTCACTTGGTCAACTTGGCGGACGGACTACTTAGTCACAGAAAGCCCATCAAATCGGGCACGATGCTCTGAGAAATTTTTGATTGTTTTTTGAGGATGGTAATACGTTGGTTTTATTCCACCTTCCTTTCCTTCGTTTTTTGGATGATTTACCTGGTAAAAACTCAGCCTCATTAGAGAAGCTGCCACAAATTGAAAGGGCCAGCACATCTACTGCTTTCTTTTTCAAGTTTCCGAGACGAGCCTACGTCTGACCCTAAAATGTACGGACATGCGTGTAAGTGCTCTATTCTGATGAGCGTCTGACCTTGCCCCCCAACGCAAAGCACCTCAAACTCATGCTGAACTTGGACATTTCAGCCAAGGCAATGTGCCACTGATGTCACACGAATCTAGGAGAGGAATGTGTTTCCACGGTACAATTTTTCTGTATTGTTCTCACTGCTGTTTATGCACACAGACTCGACTTGTAAGTATGGTGTACTTATGCAGAGTATGTTACAGTTTTTTCTTTTAATTTTTTTCTTTCCCTCATCAGTTTTTTGTCCTCCCCCCCCCCCCAAAAAAAAGAAAAAAACAAACTTCCTCAGCTATAAGTTATATTAAGCTACAATAGCCCCTCAAGACTTCTGGTTAATTCTGGCTCCTTAGAAGGGCTCTGATTTTAAATGGTCTAGACTCTTAGGGAAAGCATGCCAATGGAGGGGGAACGCCAGTGTGAATTCACATGTCACGTTTATAAATCAGAAAGAAGCACTGGGCTCATTTGGATTTTTTTTTTGTTGTTATCTAAACAAACGTACACTTGGTGTCCCAGCGCATTTAAACATTGCCTGTGTCCAGTATGAAAGGATCCTCTGGTGTCTCCAGGGTGTACAAAATTAACGACCAGCTCGATAGCTGCATGATTTGAAAGTGAGGAGGCTGAAGAGAGGGGCAGGTAGCTGCGTGTAGCAGTATGCCAGAATGCCACTGCAGACACCAATTTATGGCCAGAGGTGATGCGCTTCGGTCTCAGTAGTACTTTCTTTCCTGTCTGAAGGGGCCAGGGAAAGGACACTTCGTTGAGAGGTGGAAGGCTGGGTTGCTATGAGAAGGCAGGAGACGTGGTATGAAAATGACTGGGAAGAGAATATCATTGTGTTTTTTGTTAGGTAACTATCCCCGTTTCCCCTCTAGCCAAAAGAGAGACAGACAGACAGAATGCCTTGGCTGGCTTGCCTAAGCCTCTTGAGGGATTTCCTGTGAAGGGGAGGCAAAGTCCAGCAGGCCTGGTTTTAGAAGCCTGGCAGACGAAAAAGAAAACTTGAATGGATCAGAAATAGAAGAAGAAAGGGTCTAAACCACATTTCTCCCACAGCAAGTCCATCTAATAAGAGGAAAGGAAAAACAAAACGAAAAACAAACTCCACTGTACCCTCCTGCAGCCTTAGAAGGCAGGACTCCTGGCTGGCCTCGACAATGACTGTGGTACCGAATTGGGAGGAAAGGAAGGGGTCCCATGGCTCTTCAGCATCATTCTGCAGACTGGGCTGTTTTCAGAGAAGGCTTCTGCTCTCAGACTGGAATAGATCAAGCTGCAGCAGAGAGAAGAATGGGTTTGGAGTAGTGTGTGTGTGTGTGTGTGTGTGTGTGTGTGAACTAATTTGCAACGTCCTTTCAACGTATTCATCCCTGCAGACTCCAAGTTCACGGAACTTTCCAGCCCAACTCTGCTGAAGTGACACACTGGGTGGAAAAAAGTCCAAACCCTTATTGCATTCCCCACAGGCATCTGAGCAGAAGCCTTGGAAGACGACTCCCAAGGCTGATGGGGGCTCAGCGGTGCCCAACTGGCGAGGGGCTGGGTGGGGTGGGCTCGAACAAAGGCAATGTTTGAATGTGTGAATCCATTGTCGAAGCAGGCTGACGACTGAGCTTTTTCCGTCATAGGCCTGAGCCGGGATGCCTTTAAGAGCTAGCTATCGGCCAGGCGCTGATTTGCACTGGGTTTCTCGTCACTTTGCATGCCACCCCCCGACTATTGCCCAGCAGATATATGTGCCCTGGCAAGCGCCCCTTCTCCCCCCAACCAAAGAATTTACTGTTTTCCTCATTGGCTCGCAGCTTGGGGCTCAAGGCATGTCTTTAAAACAGTGCAACTCACTTCAAATGCTTTTTGCTTTTCATTTATTATTGCTTGTCACGCGGTGTTCTTTGAAAGCTTGCTCATATATTATCTGTTCCATTTTTTTTCCATTTTCCCTTTTTTTGCATGCCGTTCCTCCTGTTTCTTCCCTTCCTCCAATCCTCTGTTCCCGTCTGTAGACACAACGGCGACGACAGAACCAGCGGTTCACGGTTGGTATCACATTACTGTTTATCTACTTTCTCAGCGCGGCTGAGCAGCAAGGCAAGCCTGGGAAAAAGAGAAATGTCGTCTTCAAGGGAAACCGTGTTTTGAGCAGCCTGATCTCATAAATACAGTATTTCGGGCTTGAAAGGATGTCAAGTCTTGTCATTTCTGTTGTGAGTTCAGGAGCTCAGTGGGTGTGAACTGAGAGCCAGGTCTTCTCCCCACTGGCTGGTAGGGCATGAGTTCCAGGGGCCTCCTTCTGTCCATAACGCCATCTGCTTCTGAAGTACAGCCTCCCTCAACACCTACATGCCCACACACCTGAGATCTGAAGGACATGCCCAGTTTTCCCTGTATTTAAAGGCTCCCTCCCCAGGTTTGTTGAGGAAGAGGAAGAGTATGTTGGGTGTGGCTTGAGAGAGGAGATGGAAGGGTGGATCAGAGGGGAAGATGCCAACCATACGCTCCCGCGGTAGAGGTGGTGAAGCCCATCGCTTCTCTTCAGTAAAGTCAAGCCTTCTGTTTCTTTCCTAATTGTGTTTACCCCTGCAACCCTTTGCTGTTTTAATCTCTGGCTGTTCGTACGCCTTTTTAACACTTGGCAGGAAACAGATCCAAACCCAGAAAGATAACATATGTATCTTAACCGCATTAACTGGGACTTCAAAAATCCATTTGCATGTGGGCGGCATGTAGACAGAATACTAAAACATCCGGTGAAAGGCTCTCACCTTTTTTAAAAAAAAAAAAAAAACCCAAGCGAGCAGAGCTCATTCACAAGCATTGGGCAGATGCTCGCCAGCAACCAGTCTCACCATCGGCTTTCTGGATGGGGACACGTCACGTCCATCAGCTCTTCTTTGTCTCTCCAGTGAGAATAGTAGGACCGTGTGTCATCCGTCTGTTATTGCACTGCTTCGCTGGACTCTAACCCCGGCGATACGGTACTTAGCAAAAGACATATTCGCTTGGAAAAAAAATGAGCTTAATTTCCATAACTGAGTCCCAGGGAATTATTTTGTAAAGGGCCCACTTAAATCACATCTACATCTTGTGCAGGACTTGGAGTCCATCATTTCAGTGACACGAGGTGGTCACCCAGCCCTGTCGTGTTAATTCCACTCAGAGTAGATTCTCCCACTAGCACACCCTGGCTTCACTACACAGACCAGCACTTTAGGACTTAGCCAGTGGAAACCTCTTAGCAAAATCTGGCCACAGGTGTAGGCTGCCCTTGAAGGTCAGGCCTTGCTGTTTAGCAGACCCTCCCCGTCTTTGGAATTTCTCATGAAGACTTTAGGAAACCCCAAACCAACGTAGATACCCGAGTAGGATTCCTCTTGCTGCCATTGGCGCAAAGGGAAAAGTATAGAAAACAAGCTAGCGGGCCAGGTGCTCCGGCCATCGCGCAAAGTCAATGAGGTATAAAATGCCCACTTTCCAACGACTGCTCCGGGGGGCTCGCTCCTTCCCGGGCGGTCCACACCATTAAGCTTCGTTATTTGTAGATTTCATCACTAATTGAGCACTTCCTGACTTTCATCGATTATTCCGGAGCTTTAAGGTTATTTGAATGTGGTTCCGGAGTTCTTGTTCACTTCTTTTTCGGAAGACGCTTTAAGACTGTGGTGCCGTGTAATTAACTCACAGGCACAGCGGCAGCCCTGAGATCTTTGAAGACTTATCGATCACTCCGCTCCTAAGACTCCAGCGTCCCACTTTGCAGGTCCTTTCCGTGAAACCCAAATGGAAGTGGGTCTTACCCATTGGGTGAGGTGTTATTCCACGGAGGAAACTTAGCCTGTCTTCAAAAACAGAGCAGTTCATTAGGAGCCCTTTCTAACTCCATGATGCAGGTGAGATAGCCTTTAGGTTTTATTTGTGTTTTTAATCATCTTTCTCTCTGAGAAAAGGAGGAGCATCTCTTTGTGATAGAATAAACCCTTGGAATGAGACTTCATAGCATTCCAGCGGCAGGAAATGAGAATGTCATGTAGTAAGAAAAGCAACCATTGTCTTATGAGTTTGGGGACAATGTTGTAGCTAGTGGTATCTCAGTAGGATTTTATTGACAGTCATCTATATGAAACGTAGTTAGATAGTATACACTCATGTACACACGTCAATATATGAAAGAGCTCCAAAAAGTTTGTGGGGAGAGGGGGTGGAGTTGAACAATGGGGGATATATTTGCTGGAGTTTTTGAAGTCCCCTTGTGTACACAGACACACATCCTACTTTGACTTGGACTGCTTCAAAGCCGATGCAGACAGTCTAGATGACCCAGGCTGGTCCCTGTCTAATGTATTTATAAGCACATTCTCTTGCCCGGAATCTTCCCAACATCCTCCCAAAGGGGTCCCACCACTATTTTAAACAGCAATTCTCTCTCAGCAAAGAGCTTTAATGAGCGTCAAAGTCATGCCTAGAATCTGACTTCCCAGCGAATGGATGGGGGAAGTGGGGGTGGGATAGGGAGCAGGTGTCCCAGAATATTTGTCAGGATAGAAAAGATAATAGAATATGGTGGGAATTACAAAGCAGGGGTGGGTGGGAGTTTGAGAGAGATGAAGATATCCAACCCATTTTATTCAAATGCACGCTGGCTGGAAGAA
Source organism: Nesogale talazaci (assembly GCA_004026705.1). NCBI lineage: Eukaryota > Metazoa > Chordata > Mammalia > Afrosoricida > Tenrecidae > Nesogale > Nesogale talazaci. Next base: position 90,527 of record PVJH01005855.1, read on the forward strand.
AGAAAAACTAACCTCTCCCTGTGCTGTGACCACCTGGCGTGGATTCTTTCCAGAACCATCTTGAGGCATCCATCACGGTGGTCTGAACCTCAAAGAAAAAAATGTTGAGTGAGTTGATAGCTTCACAACCTGAATGACAAGACTAATTAGACCAGAAGGTTCCATGACCCTCCCCCTGGTCTACAAATTGTTCTTTCTGAGCGGATTTCCTTCCGTGTTTCCCTTTTCTTTAAAAGGGAAAAGAAAAGAAAATGCATTTGATGATTTTTTTTAAAAAGCACAAAACTTTCCCTTTGAAGACGCATTGAAATATTTTATTCAAGCTTGTGTTGCTAGCGTGCGTATGAGGTATACCAGTTGTTTATGTATGTTGACCATTTGTTCTGACCAATACCTGATTGGAATAAGCATGTCCTGGAAGGTTAGAAGTGCATGGGCATGATCCGAAATCAAACGGATTTTCTCAAAAAAACAAAAAAAAAAAAAAAAAAAAAAAAAACCCCACAACAAACAGCCACACTCTGTTTTTATTTTTTAAAGGAACTATGAAAATGGTGAGGGTTGGAGCGGGCTTTTGAGATTAGGGTGAGCTCCTTTGACTAAGACTCTTAAGCATTTGTGTTTTGGGAGCTCATCCTTAAGAAGCCTGCACAGGAAGAGCCCTGTGCTGTGTGTGCATGTTGAAGCAATGCAGGGGGGCGGGGGCAGGGGGGCGGGGGGGGGGGGGCGGTGGAAAACACACACTCTGCCAACTCCTGGTCCCACCTCTGAAATTGGCAGCAGAAATGCATGAGTGACCTACAGCACGAATGGTGGCGTCCTTCCTATGATCAGTGACGTGTGGGTGCGCGTGATGGTTTCTGTTTGTTTCCATGTGGGCGCTTCTCTGTGTCTCGTGCCTTGTTCCTTCTCTGCTTCTCTGCCCTGTGTGCCCCCGCCCTCCTCTCACCCCCCCGCCCCCACGTGAGGGTCTGGATGGCAGCATGTGTCCATGTTCTGGAATAGTGCTTGTGCTTTTGTCGCACTGTGGTCAGCTGGTTTCCTTGGGTTTTGAGGTTCTCTCTCTCGCTGTGTCTCTCTCTCTTTCTCTCTGTCTCCTTCCTTCTCCTTCCCTCCCACCCCCCTGCTTTTTTATGATTTTAAAGCTACTTGCTCTCTTGCTTTTTCCCTCCCTCTGGATCCATTATAGGCTGGCTGTCTCATGAAACTGTCAAGCCCAAAGCCCTTTCCTAGCTCATTTTTGATTCCATATGTCAGTGGTGGGACTCAAACTGGGAACCCCTCTCTCTCTCTCTTTTCTCTCTCTCTCTCTCTCTCTCTCTCTCTCTCTCTTACTTTTTTTTTAAACTTCCCCACTTCCAGAGTTAGCCTCACAGTGTTTAGCCTGCGCTAGAGGCATGGTCGTGCCCCTCCCTAAACCACTGCCCTTAAGTGACTGCCTTCCCCTGCTCTGTTTGATCAATACTGCAAGCCATAGTAAAACCTGCTTGCCTTTGTCTTCTATTTGGGGGGGGGGGGGTGTCAGTCTGAGGCCCATTTTATCAAAGACAAACTAGCCAGCAGTGCGCATTATTACAACCGCTATGTCCACCTTCTGTGTGTGTCCCTTTCCGCCCATCCGCTCTGTATACGTACATAACAGTGGCATTCAAAGGCTGTCATGCAGTCAAGGGGCTCTGCAGACATTGTATGTTCTACACCAGAACAAAGCTAAAGCGATCTATGAATGGCTGCAGGACCTGAAGATTGTGTTTCAGCCTTGATATGCAGTCTGGAAACCATGTGCTACTACTGTATAACGGTGTGAACGAACCTCTGCTAATGGCAAGAAGGGGGAAACTCCACAAAAGCTGACAAAGCAGGAAGAACAGGATGACTGAGCTTTTAGATTAAAACTCCCGGGGCGTCTGAACTCTTATGGCTGGTGATGGAAGTAACAGTTTCCATAATACGGCCAAGTGATCAGATGTATGCGGCGTAGGTAAGAGAGAGACTTCCACCTACTTTTTTTTTTTTTTTTCCATACCGGGAATGGGATTAGGACCAGTGGGCTAAAGTTTTGTTTTGTTTCACTTTTTCTTGCAGGTTTTATTGGATGATGTCTTTGTTTTTTATTTTCTTCCCCTAAAATTTTCTTTCAAAGTGGTTCCTTGATTAGCCGAATCCATCGGCTTTTACATTTGGCTTGCCCTTACATTTCCTTACCTACCTCTAGGACTTCTCGTGACTTGTAACCTCCGGAATTTTTCTTTGCCCCCATTTAAAGATGCCACACTGGCTTCTAGAAGCCAGATTCACTGCCTGGCAAAGCCGAGCCTGTGTTACAGCACATCGTTGTCTCACAGAGCCGGGAACTGCATGTCTCTGCACAAGAGACAGTTACAGTGCAGCTATTAAATGGCCATGTCTGCCCTCGAGGAATTTTAATTAATTGTTCTTAAAACCCCATACGGATGAAAAGCAAACTTTGATTTGTGTGGCAAAGTTTGAAGACTTTTCAACGAGGACATTTTTATTAGAGGTGATGAGAAGGGACTTTCATGGGTGACATGTAAGTTTAAAAGGGAAAAAAACCAAGAAACTTTTCCTCGTGCTGTTAAATTCTGAACTCTCGTGGCTTCATAAAATGCACCTCTGCCTTTCTCTTTCAGAAAATGATAGCTGTGTAATTTTTGACATGAAAATTTTGAAAAATAATAATAGCTCAAGCCAAAGCAATTTTCGGAGGTGCATTTTGCTTGCCCTTGCTTGTACACCCAGTGCCTCCAGTACACACTCCCTAATCTTATTTAATCAGAAATGATCAGACTGTGGCAGAGTATACTATAGATTCATAAAGTACAATGGTAGTGCAAAAACAAATTTAACCCCGCTCACCTGCATGGCTTCCCACTTTAGAACGCTCATAATCCAAGCAGTAGATTCAGATGATTTGGTCGGTTGTAAGCTTTATGCCACTAAAAATGACAGCTTTGCCTTTAAGGTGTCCAGTTACCTGTCTGCTGCTTTCTCATGGGAACCTTTGCATATCAATGATATGTCATAAACATATTTTTCTGTATTTTTTTCTTAGCTTTCTTAATGTCCTCTTCCAAGGAAACAGTCCTTCAGCCGTAAACCTGCCTACTTGAAACACCCGTATTTCTTATGGTTCAGTGGGTGCCACGCAGGGATCTAGAGTACTTTGATATTCACTGGGACATAGACGTGAGGGATTAGCCCTCTGAGAGCTGCAAATTCATAATTAACTACAGAGACGTGCTTCGTGTAACCCATTTATAACAATTATTCAAATAATTGTATTCATCAGTCTTTATACAATGAGTAAAACCAATTGGAAATAAGAACACTTTCAACCAATCAGACCTCAGGACAAATGGCTATCATCACCTTTACTCAATGGCCTCCACAATTTATTGCATTACTCACTGTTTTCCCCTTTGGGTGCATAAACTTATAGTTTTGAGAACACTTGTGGTCATGAAACTCTCCCACTTTTCATGGGACCCTGCCCTCAGGTATTCGCCCCTCAGGATAACAATGGAGAGCCCTCTGCGTTAGCAGCCTGTTCAACGTTTCCTTTCACAGCAGCCGCCCTCCATCACTTCAGGGCCCGCCCCCGGGTCGCCACCGACTTACAGCGACCCTATAGGACCAGGCAGAACTGCCCCTGTGGGTTTCTGAGAATCTCTGTGAGAGCAGACAGCCTCCCCTTTCTCCTTTGGAGTGACTGGTGGTGTCAAACTGCTCACCTTGCAGTGAGCAACCCGTCCCATAACCCACTGCATCACCGCGGCTCCTGGAAGCAATCGCTGTCATCCATACTGAATTGGTTCTTTACCCAGCACCTCAGAGAATCCAAATTTGTAGTCACCGTTTATGTATGGTCAACCTGATGTTGTGGTGACTTTTTATTTTCTGTCGAGTGCTCCGCTTGACATAATTTTTGTGCGGTGTCTTTGGTTGAGCCTTTGCTGAGCACTCACCCCTAGTCACTCATTCAGCAGCCAGTGTTCACTGAGGGCATGCTTTGCACTTGACCACAAGAGAAGGGGGAAATGTGAAAATAAGCAAGACAGGCACCACCACCCCAACTCCTTCAAAGATCTTGTTTTTAATTGGTACGAAAGAGGTCCATCCTGTGAAAGAAAGATAAGTCAAGGTTCGGCCAAGGACCTGGGACACTCAGATAGGGGTGGGGCTGAAAAGTCAAGTTTAAATTGACTTGGTGCCTCCTGGGAGATCTCCCATTTTGTGTTATGTAGTAAAGGTCATTCTGGAAAGGGGCACCCTGCAAAGAAAGCAGGAGGACGGGGAAGCCGTAGCTGCTCGTACATCCCTGGTCACCTCTCAGCACTCAAATTGAAGCTAGTTAGTTGAGTACCACTGCCCAGCGCTGATGGGAATGGGGGTGTAGGTATTGCCCAACCCCACTTGATTATCCCCTGACCTAACTGCTTTTTCAGCTTTGAGGGTTGTATTTTTATTTTAACCTTTTTCCCCCCCAGGGATTCCATTGATTTATGGCATTCTGTCTTTCAACGAAATCATTTTGCAAGTCAGATTTTCTGATGAAGGCATAACCTGCAATCTGCAGCTAACAGATGCTGTACTATTTTGAAATATGTGATCCAAGATCATCGTAAATTGATAATGAGCTGTATTTGTCGGTATTGGCAAAGGATTTCAATTTATAGCAAAAGGTGAAATGAAACTTACATACGTCGGTATGTGACATCTAAATACATTTGCATTACAGAGATCTCGCAGAACATCGACAGCTAACAATCAGGCTTTATTTAGTCATTTGTTTTTGCTCTTTGCATGCTGTTATGAATGAGTGACTTTTAAGCACTCGCCTTCATGTTTCATGTACTTTGAACAATGGAGACTGAGAAATCTCTCTGTCTTGATTGTACATCAGTCATAAAATCAATTGATTGGAGGAAATGTACTTGGATTAATACCTTCAAGCTATCCAAAAAGAGAGAGAGAAAGACAGCAAGAGAATTGGCGCGTGTTTTTGTTTCATTTTTAAGAAATTCATCCTCAGTTCTTAAGTGTTTTGTTTATGTCCCTCGAGGAATGGAAAGAAAAAAAAAACCATTTGTTTTTACTTGTAAGGCCTTACTCAGTTGCCCAATTCCGCAGAAGAACTGGACAGTGAGGACCTCTCAGGTAAGGGCTAGTCATTAGGTAAGGCTCTGCAGTGTCCAACCTGTGGGTGCCCTGCCCACTTCTACCCCGATGCCCATTTGGTTTGCTGAGCAATCATCCAGCTAAGACGGGTTCTGAAACTAAAGAACAACATGACTTTAAAAACAAACCAAACAAACAAACAAACAAACAAAAAGAATGCTCTTTCTTCCTCCCCACCTGCCCATCTTCCTTCCCAGTGGTATTTGGTATTTGCGTCCCAGATTGGGGTTGACACCGTCAGTGCTGTGGAGGAGGGCAGGTGATCTCCGGCAGGTGCAGAAAAGCCACTCTGAGTTCCATGACTCAAAAATAAGTCCTGTGTCTTCTAAGTTTGTCATGATTCACAAGGACCATTGGTGCATCACATAGCAGTTTCGGGATGTTGGATTATGTGACGAGATCTTTCTTTAAAAAAAAAAAAAAAGAAAATATTGCCAGCCCACTTCTGAGAATAAGACAGAAATGCCATGTCATTGTTCTTTCGGAAGTCCAGGGTAGGGAGGGCCTGGCAGGGAGCGGGTGGCGGGGCAGTTGTTTTGTCACACACCATGATGTAAACTAATTATCCACCTCAGACCTTTTTCACAGCACACTGAGTTCTTGCAAAAGTAGGTTTCATGCTTGATTCCAGGATTTAGGTGTTACTAATCCAGAATAAGAAGCATATCCTAAAAAGGAGGGAGGGAGGAGATTTAAAGTGGTCCGAGCTAAACAATTATTTGAGCTCCCATGATGTGGTGAGGCTTCACAACCGACCAGCTACAGCGTCATGCATGTCCCGTTTGGTCACTTCTTCACACATCAGCAAGGGAGGGCCCTTCCCTGTTGCTGTCATGGAGAAGCTAAGGAAGACCATGGCGGGCACTCAGACGAGCCTGTTGGAAAGCGGGCTTCTTCCCGAAAAAGTCTGCTAGGGTCAGTCCTTAACTCTAGGTCTTGCCAGGGAAAGATTAAGACCGTAGGACTCGCCAGTCTTTGGAGCGTGGGGAAAGCTGCTTTGTTCACTGCTGTTGGCCCAGCGCCTGACTCGGCCTGTCACATAGCAAGCACTCTGTAAGTAATCGTTGGGTGAAGACCTGGGCTAGAGAATGCTTCCTGTAGATGAGACATCACGATGTCCAACGTCGCCCGCCCCACTCCTTCTAATACATGGAAAGGAGAAAGAAATGGAAAACCATTCCAAAGCCACTGCCCACAACCCCGGCTCCCAGTGCCCCTGGGTGGGGTTGCCAAGGCTATCCATAGATAAGTGGCTTGAAGTCAAAGGTAACTTGAAAGAATGGCAGCCCATCCAGGGAGCGAGAGCCCATTGTTCCTCACTGGTGATTGGACTGCATGTAGAAAAGTGGGGGTGGGGTGGAAAGAAAAAGGAATTGGGGGGGGGGGGGGTTCTATGTCTTCATTAAAAACAAAAGTCTCCCACCCTGTTTAAATTGTAATGTTGGCCACAAGCAGTCTCTGTGCTTCTGGCTGCAGGTGAGCCCAGTCCTGATTCTGAGCCCATATAAAACAACTCTTGCACATTGGTGCTCTCCAAGGACTAAGTTCCCCCGGACTAGGTTGGCCTAGTCCCTCTCAGCCTGTGAGCCAGACGAGGCTCACCCAACGAGGCCGGGACACTTTCTCTCCCCCCACGAGGGAAGCATGACTAAACCAGCCACTCACTCCTTCCCCCAGCCCCGTCACCGAGGGACAGAAGCACTGGCTCTCGGCCCGGCCCATCTCAGAGGCGGCAGCTTGGCTGCACTTCCACCAGCTCCTTCCACATCAGGCGCAATAAACCAGCAACCTGTTTGTGTTCATAATAATTCACGTAAATTAATAATGAAGTGGTCCACCCCCAGCCCCCGCGGTCCCACTCCATGCAGGCACAGTGCAGTCACGTCCTGCTCCGAAGCTGTAAGTCATGTGGAACACTGATGAACTGTCGGGCTGGGGCTGGGCCTCGGCATCTGGTTTGATGAACTAATCAAAAACTGATTAGCACCTTTGTTCAAAGGGGATGCTGATTAATCAATTACTATTGATTGTGAGCTTGGCTTCACTCTGCCGCAAAGAGACATCTGAAGGGGGTGGGGTGGGGGAGGAGAGAGAAACAACCAATAAAAATTGAGCAGCTGTCATAGTGCTTAAATTTATTAAAACAAAATACATTATTTTTTATGAAGCTGTCTTGAAATGGGTCACTAAAGGGGAGCATATTGATTGAGAAAGGATGAACTCCTCAAATTTCTGTAGCCTAGAGACTGAATTCAATTATCATACAAGACAAACAGGTTAACACCCGCCTTAAACGGTCCATCGATAAATTAGAGTGGGTGCTGCACAGTTAATGCTAAACCGAGGTAATGAATAATATCTCTGAACCCAGGCCCCGCCACATCTGGGCAGGCGCCACACCTCACCCCTCATGCGAGATGAGTGCTTCCTACTGCCGTCCCCTCCCAGTAAGGACGATCTGCCCTTCACACACCTACCCCCCAGCCCCCCATTCATCAGTGTTCCCTTGGCCAATGGCACTCCTCATAGGCGACACATGGTGCCCCACCTTCACCTGGCAACACGAGCCGTCCAGCTGATCCTCTGTGATCTGCCTTGGGGTCGGGGTGGGGGACCCTGCGTGCGTGCGGAGTTCAGTGATTTGACCCGAGGAGTTTACCCAGTTCTCCTTCCAACCCTCTCAGTGACTTTTGGGGCGCTCACTTTATTGATGAGGAATCCGAGAGGGTTTGGAATTGTTTTCTCACTGACTCTGGAGTGCCCGTGCCTCCTGCCACCCGTGGATCCAGTGAAACCCGTCTAGCTTCCCCTTTCTCACCAGCCCTCGGGGCCTGTGATGTGCATTTCAGTGGTAAATATGCAGTGACGCCTCCCACCCCCCAGAAGAGTTCTCGAGCAGCCCCTCCCATCTGATGCCCTGGCAGTAAAGACCCTCGTGCTACAAACCAGAAAATGCTGTAGACTAGAGGAGCCCCCTCATCTCCCGCACCAATTGCAGAAGACTCTCTGGAGGGCAGATCCTGAAAATGGCCTGGCTAGCCACATCCAAGTGTTTAGAAGGGGGTTGGGGAGACCAACTAGTCTCCCAGAAGAAACATGAGCTCCAAAGACCGTCTTAAGTAAGCGTAGCTCACAGAAGCTTTGGGATTCCAGATTTTGGGGTCCTATTCACTAGTTCCGAGGTGAGAGGTAGACATGCCTGGCTAGACTTGCTTGATATGTGTGCAGTAACCCGTGCATAGACACATAGCGTTTCTGGGAGACACTTTACTCTCTGGCCTACCCATACAATGTGGCCAAGAGCTGGTAAACCAGTTTCATTTCCATGGTAGAAGGATAACAATCATGACTCTTTCTTGGTAATTGAGGAAAAAGTAGCTCACACTTTGGCCTATACAGCTAAAGGAGAGTATCTCACTTGTGTGTGTGGAGTGCGAATCACCTCAGAAGGCCTCCAAGAAAGCTGTCTGCTCCCATAAAGAGTTAGTCTAGGAAATCCATGGGGCCAACTCCACCCTAGCCTCCAGGATCCACTGTGAGTTTGGCTTTTGGTCTGATCTGTAATCATCCAACAAAGGTTTCTGCCCTGCTATCTGCTCCGCTCAGGGCTTGAACTCTTAGACTGCAGCAGTGAGCAAAGTCAGCTGGGGGCTGGGCAGCTGTGGATGCCAGGTGTCAGGACACCACTCACACCCCACCCCCACTAGCCTGACAAGAACAAAACATGAGACCATTTCGGACAAAGATAACTACAGGGAAAAAGTAAAACTAGCCAAGGGGAAAGTAAATGACCCTGGGGAGTGGGGGATGGGGTGCTCAGAAAGTTACCTTAGAAAGCTCAGGGAGTGGGGAGGGACCATTCAGAAAGAGAGACGCAAGTGATGAGAAGAACTGGCCTTGGGGAGGCTGTGGAGAAAACCCCGTTTCGTGCGTACAAGTGAGGCCGTGGGCTTAGGAGATGAAGTGACCAGGAAGACAGGAATCAGAATTCATGGGTCTCCCTGGTGGTAAAGGAAATAGGGGCTTGGGTTTAGTGTAGTTACCTGTTGTCACCGGTGAGATCCAGAAATCTCCTTGTTCTGGGATCATCTGCCTTGGAAATCCTTTTCCTCTTGGTCCCTCCTGGTGCTTTCTGGGCAGGTACCAGGGATATCATCTCTGTGGCCTCGGTCAGGCATAAAGCCGGGGACCTGGAAGGCTTTCTCCAGCATTAAACCAAGCCCTTCCCTTTGGGAGCCCTGGTGGCATAGTGGTTAGGCATTGGACTGTTAACTGCAACATCGGCAGTTCAAAGCCACCAACTGCCCTGAGGGAGAGAGATGAGGCTGTCAGACCCCATAACGAATTACAGTCTCTGAAACCCCCAGGGGCAGTTCCACCCTGCCCTACAGGGTCACTGTGAGTTGATAGGGACTCAATGCCAATGGGTTTTTTGTTCTTCCGGGGAAAAGACCTCAACTCCAATGTCATTTTCATCTCCATTGACTGTCCTAAAATTACGGGATTTCAGTTTCCCTCGGAGATGGTCCTCGGAGCCCCAGGAACGGGGTGACTTGCAAAGGGTTAACACTTGTAGCTTTCTCCTGGTTTAAAAACCTCCAGGGTCTACATGGCAACAGACTTTAAAAAAAAAAAAAACTACTGGGTGGGCTGACTGCTAGCTGGTTGGTGAGTCCCCCCCGCCACCCCAGTGTGGCTTTGAGTCCCCTCGGCTATTAATCCTTCACATAATCCAACATGGGAGCCCCTATACCCCCCACCCCCGCTGCCCCCACACCTCCAGGGGAGGAAAGAGATCATCAAAGAGACACTTCTCCAAACCAAAACGGGGGGTAGGCCCCAGGGCAAAGTGAGAATGCCAGGTCTGCAGGTTGGACACTGCGTGGGGGTGACTTTCTCACCATGTTCATTAATCCATCCTCCTCTCACCCCACCCCCACCCCCCAAATGCCTGAGGTCCACTGAAGCCTCTTTCTCCAGAGAGAGATTCTAGTGGGAAATGTTTGTTTGGAAATACTTTTCAACTCTGCCCTCGTCATCAGATGTCTGCCCCTTGAAGGAAAGCTCTGGTGCTGTCTGCAGCCTCCCGTTCCGTCCTGGTTATCAGATGAAGAGTGTGAGCCACAAAGCATGCCCTCCGTGGGAGATACCATGGCAGGCGCTGCATCCTCTTGCAGAAAAGCCACTTCCCCTATTGGGTTAATCAAGGCAATCTAGTAACTTGAGAGATTGGGGGCGGGGGTGGGGGGAAACGGGAGAAATTCTGCATTAAAACCGAACGAAAGCACCTGTTCTCATCTTCTGTTGGCAAGGTTATGCAAATTATACACCTGAATGATAACTTGGACGAGGTGGCCCTTCAGCGTCACACCCACGAGCCACAGCAGGGCCACAGGAAAGACCTTACTTAGTCCTACTGTGTGCCGATTCTGGGTCCATAGAAGGGTTTGATGACTTCAACTCAGCTGGAACCCAGCGGTCCTCCCACTGCCTGTGAACAGGGCCGAGGGTGCAATACAGCCCTCCCCGAAAAGACTGGATCAGTGACAAGGATGGGGCCCTTCTGGGGGGCTTTAATGCTAAAAACAAACAACTGTCATTGTGTTGATTCCAGCTCATCTCACCCTACCTAGGGCTTCCGAGGTCGGAGGTCTTTAAGGAGGCAGATAACCTCATCTCTTCTCCTAAAGAGTGACTGGTGGGTTTGAGCCAGCAACCTTTAGACGAGACTCCAAGGCCTAACCCACAGTGCCACCGGCCTTTAACAGTGTGAATTTCTCTTTGGCACACATCTCTGGAGCAACTCTGATTTACTGAGCCCCGAGCCAGATAGGCATTTTCAAATTCTACAGTGCATTGATCCCTCTTAAGCAGCCCTGCATATGTCTCTGCTGGGCTCAGAGTGGCGGATGGATTTGCCCAAAGGCACACAGAGGTGTTGAGGCCAGCATTGAGCCCTTGCCACTGGGAGGGGTGAGAGCTGAGAGCCTAACTCTCCCTGCTTTCCCTCCCTGAGTCTTGTCTGGAGGGCTGCGGGCAGGTGCGGTCTTGCTGAGGCCTCGAGCAGTCCCTAGTCCCCATCACTGAGTAGCGACAGACTGGGACCAGAATCTGTGCACAGTACTTCTAATTTACCCGAACGCTTATCCAGCTCTGGGTGTCCCGCCGATGATGAGCACCACTGTTTTCCTTTTAAGTAGCTTAACATAGTTCCTTTGAATCATTAGTGTAGCTGCAGTTACGTTGCTAGAATGAAATGCAGCCAAAAGGTCGAGCTAGCTGCCTGGGTTGCTGGATGGGAATGGTCACGATTTTCTTCCCCTGCATCTCTGCCCCCCCTCCCCTCCCCCATAGGGGGAGAAAAGAAAGGTGAGGCTGCATAGAGGCTAGTGTGCTCCAATATATATTAACATCTTAATGGGAACGCCGTGCATGTACTGTATACATTTACTACTCTCTGACAAGAGGGAATTAAATGTCAGAAGGATTTGTAGCATCTATAATTGAATTGGTGCTGAGAAAAGCAAATCTTAAAGAAGAATAACATATTAGGATTAGCAAATAATGTGGCATTTTGTCAGCGCGTGCCATTCAGTCGGTTCCCCTTCAGTAATAAAGTTGTGCTGTTTAAAATGCGCACTTATTTTTGTCACCATATATGGGAGCCACAAGAGGTGATGAGAATGAGTAGCTACATTTGTCAGATGGTGCCAGTTATTCCGATTTTTTTTTTTTTTTGAGTTCAGGTTTCTCTTTTTGCCTGTGATTGTGAAAACCCGCTGGCTGGCTTTTTAATGCCTTCTGTGCAAAAAGCGGCAAATGGCGTCCTAGTCATTAAGCCTCCTCCCAGATCACCTAGTCCCTATGGCCCTAGGAAGCTGACGGCAGCATCTCCGTTATGAACACCTGTCCTAAGACGTCAGTGCGGGAAACAGACCCAAACTAGACCGCGTGGCCAAAATGTCCCAGAAGTTCAACAGGTCTAACTTCGTCCCCAGCTGTTCACGAGTGAGGAGGCAGTTGAGCATGTGACTTGATCAACAGGCAGAAATGAGACGCAGTGGAACAGAGCGAGAGGACAGTGGATGCTCTCACATCAGCAAAGATGCGCACCTGGCTTGTGTCCTTTCCCGACCTTTCATGGGTGCACTGAGCAAATCATCCCAGAGCTGGCTGCATGAAGAAGAACTGATGAGAGGAAAACTCGCTGGCGGTCTGTGGTAGGCTGAGGACACACCTTGGCTGCTGAAAGCGGAGGGAACCCCCGGAGCGTTTACTGATGGAGACCAGTGTGCATCACCTGGCCACGTGAAGCCTTCAAGACTGGACAGATAGGTAAGCAACAACACGGTCGATGGAGAAGCGTGACGTCACCCAGGATTCCATTTTACGTGGATCCACAGTCAATGTCCACAGAAACATCAGTCGAGCAGCCAGACGACGGATTGCCTCAGGTGCGTCTGCCATGAAGGAACTCTTGCACGTTTTCAAAAGCACGGTTGCCTCTTAGTGACGGCTCAGGGGCGCCTGGCCCAAGCCGTGGTCTCCAGTGGACAAGGAAGACCGGCCGGAGAAGAATTGATCCATCCAAATTATGATGTTGCACAGAATATTGGAAATACGGTGGACTGCCAGAACAGCAAGCAAGTCTGTCAGGAGGGACCAGTCGGTGGAGAAGGACATCATGCTTGGTAAAGTGGAGGACCTGCATAAACGAGGAAGCCCCCCAACAAGCTGCAGGGAGGGGCGCGGGCCGGGCAGTGCTGCCGCTTGTTGTCCAGGAGATTGCTGCGAGCCAGAGCAGACGCCACAGCAGCATCGCAGTAGAACTACACCACCACCACCCCCCACCCCCTCGTTTTCATTATTAATTATTCTGTTAAGACCTAAGGCGGCCTGTAACCTATGGAAAGTGTAAACACGTGCATGCAAGACCCGCGTCTAACTCTGCCCGGGTTTTGCCACACGGACTGTCAAGGCTGACCTGGGTGCTTTTTGCAGTTCAAGGAAAGCCACCTCGGCGCACGGACCACACCCCTCCCACAGATGGGCAGTACCCTGTCCTTGGGGGGGGGGGGCAGGGGGGAAGCTGACCCCCAGGCTCTCCGCAGCCCCGAGTTTCTAAATGGACAGGCGGCAAGTACAACAGGGTTTCCATTGAGCGGCTTCCTCTGCCAGAGTCCCTGTTTGCCAGCTGCTTGCTTGGGTGGGATGTCGGGGCGATTCCTTGGATAGCTATGGATCCCTGCCTTGGCTGGTCAACCTTCTAGGCTGACCACAGCTCCATGGTGATGGCACCCTGGGGCCAGTCTATGCTGCAGAGCCCTGCTTAACACAGGCAGCAGGGCTGCCAGAGCGCTGCTCCCGGCATGGCATGGCTCTGTCTAGTAACCAGGAAGGAAGCACACATAGAGGAGTCCTTTGGGGATTGGCAGAAGCCGACTCGGGCTTCACCAGCCGTAGTCTTTACTCAGGGCCCTGGGGAACTACTTGCCTTGAGAATTCCACCTTCTTATTGCCAGGAGGAATGCCACAGGCCCAGCCAGCTGTCCCAGAGAGACTACGAAACCAGAAATGGGAGTTCCTTCGCCCCTGACGTTTCCAAGATGCTCTGTGAGCTGAGGATGGGAGAAGCCGGGGCCCCGGCAGTTGTAGGCAACTGGACATTCTGCGAGCAGCCTGGAGACTTAACGGGAGCTCCCCAAATGGCTCCAGCTTTTTGCCAAAAGGAAAGCCAACACCCGAATCCGAAACTCCCCATGATGCATCTGTCCTTAAAGAAACTCCTGTTGTCGTCCTCATCCCCCAAGCCCCAGACGGGGCAGCAAAGGACGGTTGGTAGCGTGGGCCGGAGTTGTGATGGGTACCTTCCAGCACCTGTACCCTGCACCTAAACACCAGCCTCCTCCGGTGACCAGCCAGCGGGGTCCCGGAGGCCGCTCACAGGTGAAAGCGTTTGTTGGGCTGTGCTGCCCACACTGGCTTCCAGGCTGGGAGAACCGGTGTGCTCTGAGCATCCACCCAGCCAGCAGGCGTGTGGCGCTCCCTGTGGAGCAGGACGGGCAAAGGTTAGCAAAAGTCACAAACCAAGTCTCAGGGACCCAGCAAACACACGTGACCTTCCACACCCAGGAGTCGCCCACTGAAGACCGCGCTTGACAGCCACTGTGAAATTCGGCTCTCTGATTTCCCTCTCCTTCTAAGTCCAGTATGAACAAAGGCACCCAACAGGGGGTAAGGCAGGAGGGGAGGGCCTGACGAACTCCGGTTGCCTCTCACCGTCCCGCATTTTCCACTGGTGACAAGTCCGCAAGCACTGCATCAGCCCTCGCAGTCCGGCTGGAATTGGTCAAGTGACCAGTGGGCTTTGTTGAAGCCATACGCCTCTCCATCATCTGTTTCCTTAGTTAGGGCTGTGTGGTGATGTTGCATGCCACTGTTCCCCCGGCCTTCGCACCCCCTTCCTGTAAAGGTAGCCAGTCTTGCCCTATCGAGATGCCCCTGACCCGGGGGCCAGGCCACACCCGTGGGAACAGAAGGTAAAGGCCGAAGCGCTTGGGCTGGCTCCGTGAAAGCTCCCGCAGTAAACCCCAGGGGTGGGAGTGGGCTGGGGAGAGGCGGCCAGGAGCTCATAACCGGCACTGTTCCCTGTAAATTAAACATCAGTTACCTTCTGTGCCCGTCTGCAGTCATTGAAGGCTGGGGAAACGTCCGGGTGATTAACTGGTGGTAGTAAACTTTCTGATCAAAGTGAGTATTGGAAGATAGCTGGGGAGATTGCCCTTATAAATAAGTATCTCTGAAGCCCGTATGTCCTTGAGGATGGGGGAGGTAACTAAAACCCAGGCATTTAATTTAGACTGAGTGCAGGGGTGGGCAGTGGGGGGGTGGGGGTGGGTCTGCACCTACTTCACTCTTAATTCGAGGGAAGCAAAGGTCAGGTGACTCGTTTTGGCCCAAGAAATGGATCCCACACACATACACACCCAGTGAGGACCACGGGGTCTCTGTTGCTGTTAAATGCGGTGGGTTCTTTCATTTCTGTTTTGGGCACAGAGCGCTTTGCCTGGCTGGGCTGTGCTCTTGGGCTTCCAGAGTGCTCCTGCACCCGGCATGAAGGAGGCAGTCCTGGAACAGGGACCTTCCCCTCTGTAGGGTGGGCCTGTGTCTGGGGAAGCTTCCCGAGCTTCTCCCTGCATTCTTGTCTGCCACACCTCTTGTCCCTGACATGTCCCCTGCCCGATGCCACCGCCGTCCTCAGTGAGCTCCAGCAGGAGGGTCCTTGAGAGACGCAGCATCGTCAGTAGGTCTGGGGCTCCTGTCACCCGGAGAGCTCTTCCCTTCCACAATACCCCTTATTTGGATGCGCCCTGGGGTAAAACACACCTTGCCAACCCCCTGGCCCTCCTCCCGCCCTCCCAGCTCCGCTCGGCTCCGGGAGCAGTTTGGGATCTGTGCCCTGCCTTTGGGGCCTGAACCTCCAGTCCTCCAGCACCACCCCACAGGGCAGCTCCCCTTCAGCAGGCCCTGTTGTCTTGGTACCAGCGCCCCGGCTGAGTTGCGCCTGTTGACGGTGGAGGCTGCGGCGGCGTCGGTAGCACTTTGGGCCAAGGAGGGCGAGTCTTCCCCACCGTGGGGTCTCCAGCGGAGCTTGTTACACATCTTGCTGGAGGGGCCCGCACATCATGCAGCGGGCTAATTGGCTGCCGTGTGCGCTGCCTCCGGCCCATCTCCATCCTCCAATTAAACTCCCATCATCCTGGTGTCCGGGGCCGCCAGCTGGCTGCCGTGGATGTGGCGTCTCTGTTTAGATTGGGTCTGAGTTGGGGACTCGGTAGTCCTATCAAAGATAACTTAATGAAACACTAAATATTTCCCCTCCCTCCCTCTTTTTTTAAATTTTATTTTGAACCTGAGACTTTTAATTAAAGCACTTTCCGTGGAACCTTCAGTCATGAGTTGTTTCCCCCACATCCTTCAGTGCTTAATCTCAGCGCCGAATTGGAAATATCGATAGAAAAAAGTGTAAATCAGGCGCTCCCGCTGAAAGCGTTGTATCAGGCTTCGGCTCAAAAGAGCGCCATTACCTTTAGCTGTCACGGATCTGCACACTTGATCGATAAACTTCAAATATTATTAGAGGTGGAGGCTTCAGAGATTTGCTCTGTTCTTCGGAGGGAGACAGAGATAAATCTTTCTTAAAAATTGACTTGAATCTGCACTCTCCGTCTTCCTGGTGGAAAGCATTTCTCTTAGGCGTCCAGCCACTGCAAGGGGGACAGATTTATAGACCATGTGCTGCTTGTACTGAAAGATTTAAATGGTAAATCCTTCACATATGACTTCACAAATCATGTAAAGTTAAAAGATTTTTACCGTTTCTGTTGCGGCCGTGCTTAAATTGTAAGGTACAGCTAGTGAATCATTTTAATGGAGGTGTCGTGCTTGACTCAATAAAAAAAAAAAAAAAAAAAAGACAATGGTTTCGCTTCCACTCCAAAATGTTAATGTATTAATCAACGGGAGAATAATTGTTTTTTACTACATGATAAATCTCGGGGTGCCATTAGGATTTCGGTGAGGGGGTGATGCAGCCACATCCCTAAATTAAAATTGTTTACAGTGCCATACATCCATTCTACATCGCCATAGCTCATCCCGGGTCCCTGCTGGAGTTGTTCCCCAGCCAAACATGTCATCCCTCAGGCGGAAGGAGACATCCGGAGGGAGTGATGCTTATGAGAGAAAATTAATTGCACCGGGAGGTGTTAGATAAATAAAATAAAAGCCGCCCGTGGCAAGGCACCGTTCGTCCTTGCTGTCCTTTTTGAAAGAAGGTGTTTAGGTTGCAGATTGTGGCTCGGGCCCTCAGACAGCCTCACTGTGGCGAGTGTGCCACGTGCCTTCCTTCCGATAGTCCTTGTTGTATCTCTGGCCAGCTGTGACTCTGGGGACTCCT